>JAYXIM010041927.1:0-40405 GCA_037575425.1 Anastrepha fraterculus | reverse complement strand
ACTGCCAATAAACTTTAAAGAATATATACTGACACTGTGCTTTTCTTTTCTTTATAAAATATTTCATCGGAGCGACCGTGGAGGCCCACATTTCAAACCGCCCATTGCGTCGCATTCCGATTGAGAACATGGTCCTTCGAGCCGGATATATTTTTGAAACTACTTCTGGTATTCTTCTTCGCAAAATTATGCATATTAATAAATAAATAAAAATAGATAGAATAATTTCATAATAGAAAGTTAAAAACAATTAAGCTCCCAGTGCACTTTATACCTTTCGTTTTTAGTTTACACATTCGAATGTACTCCTGAGCTGCCTGAACCTCCAGTAGCATTTGCTGTAACTGGTGCAGAAATAGATGAACTAGTTCGTATGCCTATTTGCGGTAGCTGTTGTGTGTTAATCACATTTGATGACTCGGTCAATGTGAACGTTTCCATTTTCAGTCGTAATTCTTCCTTGCGTGTCTGCACGCTCAGCAATTCATCACTTAAATCGTTGCACAAATGTAACAAGAGGTTATTTTGCTCACGCAAGTGCCGTAATATATCACTCATATTGTTTTCCTGTTTAAAGGATACGTGTCTTAACGTCTCGCTAATAGCATTCACTCGTTTTTCGTAGAGATCAGCATTCGATAATTGTGGCGGTTGTGCTATTGCGGCAGCCCCTAGAGCACCAAATGGTGTAGGCATAGGAGGTGGCGGTTGTGTTGGTTGTGTCGGATAACTAAGCTGTGACTGAAAATATGGTTGCTTTTGTAACCCAGAATCTTTCGCTATGGGTGATTGGGAACAGTGCAACGTATTTGGTTTCCGATATACTTCAAACGCCGATATTCGCTGATTCGACTGTTGCAACGAGAATCGTGTTGGGGGCATAACGGTCGCCGTTGAAGCTGCTGGTACTGACACCGATGGTTGCACTGGAGGCAAGGAGTACTGTTGTTGATCAGAGGATGTGTCTTTCACATCATCGCCAGAAAAATGAGTAAAATCGGCAAAACCAGTTGAGGTCTGTAGGTCAAAACTTGCTTGTGCTGTCATCTCCGATTGCTGACTAGCAGGTGCGCAAATTTTAAATTTATTTAAATCCAAACTGCTACTCCGGCCGTGGCGGTGTGGTCGCGGGGGTGGTAGAGGTGGAGGATCCTTTTTATTTTGAAATAACTGCTGGTGTTGACTGCTATTAATCAATTCGCTGCAATCTCCTCCACCAGCAGAAACTGCCGAACCTACATATGAGGTGTTTGTGATACCTGAAGCACTCCCTGCACTACTTATAGAGGACTCTCTTTGCGGCGGCGGCGGCAAAGCTCCAATATTTTTCGTTGGTAACTTTTTTGCCTGTGGGCGTTGTATTGCACGTAAATCGTTATTCTGAATAGGCTCTCGATTATGTAAACTCATGTTTGTGGCACTGCTATTGTTGTTGAAACCTACGATCATTCCACTAGTAGGGATTTGTGATACTTGTTTAGAACTAGCATCTTGATGATTGGACATATCGTAACCGTCCGTGTTCAAAGTTTCAGTTGCAGATACTGCAGCATTCACAGGAACCGAGCCTGCAACTGGGGTAACTCGCAACGGCACGGGATGCAAGATTTGTGGATCCGACACCACTGCTTGTGCTGTTCGTTGCATATCGAAGTTTACTGGTTTTGGATCAGGACTGGACACATTTGATGTAGGAGATTCCGTGAACTTAGTCCACTGTGTAGGTGGCAAATCCGCAGGACCCCATAAAATTCGATCTTTTATTTTGGTTAAAGCAGTTCCTTCAACTGGCAAATTAGGTGTAGCATTGGATTCGACGATTGGTGAATTAGATATACTGCGATTCTTTGTGTGAGGTGGCAAGGAAGGAGGTGTTAAAGGAGCTTGATTTCCTTGTCTAGAACTTGTACTCGCTTGTGATGATGACGACAAAGTGCTTATATTCATAACGTTTTTATCATTAAATCGTGTCCCAGTTGTTGTATTCGAAATAACGATGGTATTATCCGTTTTGTCTTCTTCGTCGTCATCATTTAAATGCAACAAATCCGCTTCAGGCGGTTCATGTGGAAGTGTAATTGCAATTGCATGTTGTGAGCTATGTTGTAGTACGGTGGGATGCAAACAGGATGGCAACGCTCCTGGCAAAGGTATATTATTACGTCTCAGCACTACCAAGTGCATAGCAGCTGTAAATTCAGCCAAACTTAATGCACCATCACGAGTTACATCGCATAGTTGCCAAATGTGCCGCAATTCTTCTACGGGTATCCTTGATTTTTCGAAAAATACTCTCGCAATCTGACCGGAAAGCAATCCATTAATATCGTGTTGCACAGCTTTAAATTGTTTGTAGTAATAATCACGTTGTTCGGGCGTAATTTGATATACACTTTCCAAATCGGACTCATTTTCATCTTCACTACTGTGACGATCAGACGATTCTTCTTCTGTGCCGAGAAGCTGTCGATGCTCTTCTCCTAACAAACCTTGCCATAATGTTTCTTTGGCCCACTGGCGTTCCGTAACGCTATTTGTCGGTGTGGGACTATCGCTGTTAGTACTCCATGCTTCTGGTGAGCCACGATGTCGGTGTATTTCACGCCCGCTACATCCACTATTAACAATACGACTGGCGCCATCGCCACAACTTGATTCATTTTGATCGACTTCTGAATCAGTACTAGGCACGTCCGAGTTTATTGCTGAATCTCTTTCCTTTTTAAAATGTGGTTGAAGCATTGCAGAATTCTTCCTAGAATTGTCTCCAGAGCCTTCTACTTGCCAGTCACTTGGCCTACGAGTTAAAGAATTTTTTCGTTCAGTAACTGTAGGAGGTGGTATTGAGTTCGATCCATTTGTAGGCTGATGAGTCTTCGACCCACTTGCAGCTGTATTCGGTTCAATGCTACTAAGCGAATCTTTCCAACTGAAACGAGGCAAAGGCAAAGGTATAGAAGAAACAATAATCTCCTGGCGTAGTTGCATTCCAGCTTGATATGCAGCAATAAGTTTTAGACACGAATAAAACTGCCCCCGTGAAATATGCAATGCCGTCGAACATATACCGGCAAGAGCAATAACCTCTTTAATTATGTCGTTTTGGATGTTGGCTGAACGGTACAATTCCATAGCCTTTAGCATGGGTATTTTACCAACTTTTTCCACGTCACAACATAGAAACAAGTCGCTAAAATAACGCGACTCTGTTTCGTTGAGGTACACCTCCATCGATAAGTTGTTGTCTGAATTACTTGTTGCTGTCGGTGCGTAAATGCTACGTCACAATACCCAATGCCAAAATCCTTTTCACAAGTAGGTACAACTCCCGTGTGCACTCTTACGCCTTAGTATTGCTTGGCACTTGGTAATTATGTTTGATTAAATAACAGAAGACCCTCGACAATTTTTTTACATCAAATTCTTAAGTATTTGATGACAAAACTATTACCTTAGTTCAAGTAATTGTGTTTTTATAGCAAATTGTTCGAGCGTACCTTTGCCTTTGCCTCGTTTCAGTTGGCAAGATTCGCCTAGTAGCATTGAACCGAATACAGCTGCAAGTGGGTCGAAGACTCATCAGCCTACAAATGGATCGAACTCAATACCACCTCCTACAGTTACTGAACGAAAAAATTTCGCATCTTTTCGTTGATTATCACAAACGCAGAATGTGTTGTAGTTAAATTATTTATTTAAAAATATCTGAAAAAGTTCAATATCATGAGATTGAAAGCGTATTCTCGGCGTAGATTTTATAGATCGAGTTTACTTACCGCTCATCAGCTTTGCTTTGCCCAACATTCGTCCCACAAATTCGAACAGGCTTCTCTAGGTCAATTAAAACTTGGATGACACAAACGTCTAAAAAGGCACATTTTTACTTTTAAAGTCACATTCACGTATTAACATATTTACCTCTTAGCAGCGGCAACGAGGTGATTAAAGATATCCTTCCAGGTGGCGGCATCCCAGATAGTTTCAACATGGGATGGTCGTAGTCACATCAGCTTTTCTGTGCTCCATCAAACTGCGCCTTGGCAGCACTCAAGTTGTGCACATATGTTGATGATGCTTCTGATGGTGCAATTCCATGATTTTACGGCAGATGATTGTTTCCAAATTGATATTGATAATTTTTGCTAAACTGAACATATACGTATATATGTATATATATTTTTTATTTATTTATTTATTTTTACAAGAGTTACAATTATAAATAACTGTTTAAAGATTTAATTCTTTTTAGACTTTTCAATCACAAATGTTCAATATTCATATCTACACTACTAGTACAAAATTAAAATTTCCACTTTAGGCTGAGCTTTCCTTTTCTACCACGATATATTTGATTATAATGTCTAAGTGCGTGGACCGAATTTAAAAATTATAACACGCAAATGTAGTCACTATATCAGCCTTTTGATTTATATTACTTTTTATAAATTAAAATTAAGAATTAATAGCAATATTTAACGTTAAAATGCACCTTTTTTGCATAAGCTTGAAAAAATTCCCTATTACAGACGCTTATTTCACTTAAATACAAACACAGAAAAGTAACGAATTCACTTATAAACACTCTTTATTAATTGAAGATTTGATTTAAAGCTATTTTCACTAAATAATACTACAAATTCTATTAGAATTTTATTATTACAAATGTTCTTCTAACCGTTTGTAATACCGTGCAGAATAAATTTGAGGAGCGAACTGTCAAACGAACGATGAGAGAGAGAAGAACAAAGCGAAATAAGAAAAACCCAGTCAACCAAAAGCGAACAATTCTTTTATTATTTATAGGGGCGCTTTTGTAGTTTCAAATATACGAGTACATAATATTACAAAAACAAATAATTTTCCAAAAACTGAAAATTTGGAATAAAAATCGCGCGATTTTTTGATTTCAAATATACATAAATATTACAAAAACAAATATTTTCACAAATACTGAAAATTTGGACTAAAAATCGCGCGATCCTCCTATGCGGCGAATATTGCAGTGCCAATTAGTATGTACCCACCCCTTGCGGTGAACATACATATTAAAATCACATTAATATGTGATTGTACCCAATTAGGTACATTTTTTGTTTTGGGTGGCAGGGTGTCTCATAGGGCTATGAAAATTGCTCATGGCCAAATAATAACAAAAAAAAAACTAAAATGCCTTGTGCATATTTAGTCAACAAAAAAAATATATATTATTTTATTTTTGTCTTCTCCTTCGCTGTGATCAGCACTGCACTGACCAGCCAAATGCACCACTACCAATACAATCCACAAAAGCTAATTAAGCAACTATTTATAAAGCCGTGTACACACTACACATTTTCGGTTAAAAAATTAAATTCAAAATTAAATTCAAAATCCTTTTGTTTGTAGAAAACAAAACAAAGGACTGAGTCTAGAGCGGAAACTAGGCCTTTCCGCCTAAACAAGCAGAGCGGAAACTAGGCCTTTCCGCCTGAACAAGCAGAGCAGAAACAAGGTCTTTTCGCCTCAATGAAGATAGGGGATTGGAGACGAGGCCTCTTCAACCCCAGCTGTAGCATGAACGGTGGCGTGCGCGTGGATCGGAAACCAGGCCTTTTCGACCACGTGCGCAACCAACGATAATGCGCCAAAATAAAAGGACGGGCGACAATACACTGGCGACTAGGCCTCGCCAGGTATCACGGCCCTAAATGATTTATACATAACGAATCAATAAATTTGAAATAATAAATTTTACTTCTTTTTCGTGTGCAATATTAAATCCACGTACATAAAATTACATATCTTTGCAGCATTTCAGACGGCACCAGCAGCCTCCGATGTCTCACCAATTTACCGAACGTTGGCTGACACCTCCGTCCTAAAAACAATCATTGCTTATCGCAAGGGGGCCGGCATGTTTAGGCCACACCCTAATATTCAATATACTTTTTTAGCCACCCTAATGGTAACTGTGCCTACCGTTCCGACTCTCTGCCCGAGGCGGATTTTTACAGCGGATCACTCAATACCTTCGTACCAGATATTAAATCACGTCTGTTACCATACCCCTAGGTCAAACAACATTTCGAATTTTTTTTTGGAATCAATTAATTGTTACAAATACCCAATTAATTTGTTTAAACCTTTCCCCTTAAAATTCATTTTTTCACTTTTCATTAATTGTTACCAAGTTGTATATTGCCGATTGGCGTTTGTGTATTAAATAAATAAATAAATAAATAAATAAACATGAACATTCAGATTCTTTATGCACTCAGAGAGCTGCGAGGATTCTATCTTACACGAGAGAATGTCGTCGAGTGCGACCTGACTTACAAGCCCTAAAAGAGATGATATGCTCTCATTGCCACGACAGTCGGTTCTACGTTATCCGAATGACCCGGATTTACATTCGGCCAAAGACTGTCAATCCAGTAGTATTCCCAGTATTCCCCATACATGTACATGGGATGGTTATGCTTCTATAACAACATGCTCGGTTTGGCATCGCCACTAAATTCAAATCTTTTATAGAACTAGAGTTCCGAACTGTCTGTACATGAGAAATTAAGAGTGCCATCTGGCAATACTTCTGCGAATGCCCAACCAGTTCGACTTTTTTTCTTTGTTTAACTTGAATTACCTTTCAAAAGTAATCACCTTATTGAGGTCATATCCGGAAAGTTGAACCGGGTTGAGTTGTACCCCGAGTTCATCGATACTCGTATTCCGAGGCCATTGTCAGTTAGTAAAACTTCAATTAGCCCCAAAACTTCAAATAAATACCCACCACATAAACTTTTCATATTTTTTTCTTCTTTATTTATCCACAAGTGAAAGCACCTTAACTGCACTTCACGGCCAGTTGGCGCTCTTATGACAAATCATCGTATCGTAAACTACCGTATTCGAATATATATATTTTTTTAGTTTTTTCATTTCTTTTTTTTGTTTTTGTTTTTTGCGTAATAAGTAGTACATATGTTTGTATTGTATTCCATAATATTATTTAATATTATATGCATAATAATCATCATTTAATCGAATAAAAGTTTTCATAAACATTTTAATGATAATAATTATACGAAAGTCTTACACGATATTACAAAAAGTATTTGCACACATCCGTCGACAAAAAAGCCCCTGCACCCGTTGTGATTATAAATTTAGCCATTTAAATTTTTAAATTTAATTTTAACAAATTTTCAACAAAACCGCAGTTTATTCTTCGTCAAAGGCCAAATGAATTAAAGTTCTAAATTTTGTAACCCAGAAAAGTTCATCAAATTTTCTTTAAATTTCCATCAAAATTGCAAACTTTTTAATCCGAATTTTTAGTATAATAAAGTAAAATTTTGAAGTGCCTTAAAAATCGTTTTGGGTAATTTTTTGGTTCACGGTGTTCAACTTTTCCTCTATGTAAAGAATTGGTTTCATAGGGAAGAAAGCCCACAATACAACCAATAAAGAAAATTGAGGCACCTCAAACATTAATTTTATTATACTAAACTTGAATTTATAGCCAACTGCATACTCAAAAGTTTTGAAAGATTCTGTGGAAAAAATATAAAATTCTTATGAAAATTTGAGAATTTTTATAAGGTGAGAACTTTGATTCACATACACATTTTTATTGAAAATTAGTTAAAATTATATTAAAAAGATTAAAAGTTCAAATTTTTAATCGCAATGGGTTCGTGGGTATTTGTATATTTGCGATGGGTGTATGTATATTTTAAAATACTAAATACTAAAACAACTAGGCTAAAAATGGTTTTGGATAAAACAACTAAATGACAAAGTCGTCCCACAATTCTAATGTAGTTGGAGTGCGTGAATTGTTCAAATGGAATTTAGGAAAAAATATTTTTGAAACTTAAACTTTAAAACTTAAAAAACTTTTTTTTTATTAAAAATAAAATTTTTTTTAAAATACAAAAATTAAAAAAAAGTTGTTTTTTATTTAAAAAAGAAAATTAAAAAAAAAATTTAATATTTTTGGCTAAAACAAATAAATGACAAAGACTGACAATTGCAATGTAGTTGGAGTGTGTGAAGATTTCAAATGGGATTTAAGAAAACAAAATTTTAAAAAATGTTTGAAAAATTCAAAAAAAAATTCAAAAATTTTAAAATAAAAAAAAGATTTTTTTAATTGAAAAAAAAATTTTAAAGAGAAAAATAAAAAAATGGTTAAAACTTTTGTAGTTGTAAAAACTTGTTTTGGATAAAACAAATAAATGTCAAAGCCTGACAATCGTAATGTACTTGGAGTGCGTGACGGTTTCGAATGGAATTTAGGAAAACAATCTAAAAAAAAGATATTTCAATTAAAAAATTATATGTATTTAAGAAATTTTGTTTTTAATGTAATTTTTAATTTAATTTTTTTTTAATAATTACTTTTCTTAAATTTTTTTTAATAATTAATTTTCTTTAATTTTATTAAAAATTAATAAATTTTTTTCGAATTTGTTTCCCATTTTCTTTTAATTTACATATTTAAAAAATTAAAAAAAACTGTTTAAAAAAATTTCAAAAAGATTTTTTTTAATTAAAAAAAGTGATTTCAAAAATTAAAAAAAAACTGTATAAAAAAGTTTAAAAAAAAATCAAAAAGATATTTTTTAATTAAAAAAATTGAAAAAAATTATAAAGAAAATTTAAAATTTTTTAGTTGTAAAAACTTTTTTTTTTTTGATAAAACAAAAAAAGGCAAAGACTGGCAATTGTACTGCAATTGGTGTGCGTGAATCGAAGGATTCAAATAAAATAGGAAAAAAATGTTTAAATAACAAAATGTCAAGCTTAAAAAAAGAAATTGTTTAATTAAAAACCTATATTTAAGAAATTTTTCTTTTAAATTAATATTTTGTATCATTTTTTTTAATCTATTTCAATGAATCTAATCAAAATTAATTAATTTTTATATATATTTTTAATTTTATTTAAATAAATTTAATCAATATAAAGTTTTTTAATGTTCTTTTAATTGACAAATTAAAAAACAAAATAAAATAAAAATTTAAAAAACATAAAATTTGTTTAATGAATTATTTTTTTATTAAATTTTTTTAATTAAAACTTTAAATTCTATTAATTAAAAATTAATTAATTTTTTTCATTATTTTTTAAATTCAATTAAAAATTAATTAATTTTTTTTTAATTAATTATTTCTTTATTAATTTTTTTTTATTAAAATTTTAAATTCTAAAATTAAATTTTTTTTATATAATTAGTAAAATAAGTAAATTAAAAGAAAATTTAAAAAATTAAGCTAATTTTTAATTAAATTTAAAAAAATATGAAAAAGTAATTAATTTTTAATTATATTAAAAAAATTAAGAAAAAACATATTAAAAAATATTAAAAACAATGTTTGAAAGAAAACCAATATGTTTTTATTTTAAAAAGAAATTTAAATTGAATGAAATAAAAACAAAATGCATATATTTAGTTTGTAAAAAAATTTGAATTAAAAGCATAAGAAATTTAAAATTAAATATATTTAATTTTAAAAAAATTTATTGAAAAAAAATTTTATTTTAAAAAATATAATGCTTATTATGAAATTTAGATTTTTTTAATATAAACTATTTCCTTTAATTAAAATTTAATTATGATATTTAGATTTTTTTAATATAAACTATTTCCTTTAATTAAAATTTAATTAAAATTAAAGGAAATAGTTTATATTAAAAAAATCTAATTTCATTTTAATTAAAGGTAATAGTTTATATTAAAAAAATCTAAATTTCATAATAAACATTATATTTTTTAAAATAAAACTTTTTTTCAATACATTTTTTTTTAATTAATTAAAATTAAATTAAATTAAAAATTAAAAAAGTGCAGTCGACATTGCAAAATACTAACAAACGTTTGCAGCCGCTTTAAATTTATGTGGGAAATGACATTTTAAGGTTTATAATACGCCTACATGTAAAAATAAATATTGTGCGAATGTGCAAAATGAAAAAAGTTTTCATTCTCATATTTTTGCTTTGCTTTGTTTTGTTTTTTCTACCCTTTGTATTAGTATATATATGTATATTTTGGACATTTTTCCATCTTCACCCCATAAAAACGAAAATATTTGCGGCTATACCCCTTACACATTTAGTTGCATATGTACGCGTATGTAGTGGTGTATGTGTGTTTGTGTGTAACAAATTATTAGCCATAGACGCTTATATTTGTAAGTTTTGTATATATATATATTTATATAGCCAAGTTATTTGCTTCCAATATTTTCTTTTTACTCAAAGATTTTAGGATTTTTTTCTTTTGCTTTTCTTTTTACTGTTTAAGTAGGTTTTGTATACAATTCTTCTTTCATTTCAGTATTCGTATTCTTGTTTAAATCGTTTGTAAATTCACTAAATTTCTTGCTTACTATTTTCACTCCCACTTTCATAACGGTTTAGCATTCATTCAATTTTGTTTATGTTTTTCGTTTTTCCTTTTGCGGTGTTTGATATTAGAATACATTTAGAGCGAAAAGTTGGTAATTTCCCATTTTAATTTACTCATTTTTTGTTTTTTTTTTGCTTTTTGCTATGCATCTTTTAGCACTTGATAATGTAGTTTGTAGTTTTGTGTTAAATCTTTAACAATTCTTAATTTATTTTTAGCGTTTTTTTTTTCAGTGGATACATTTTTTATTGTATTAATTATTTAATGTTAGTAATTTTATTTTTTAAAATCTGTTTACCCTTATTTTACTCTATTTAATATTTTCATTAAAAATGTGTGTTTTTTTAACTCATTGGCTGCTACTCTGCCCTTTTGCAAAAATCTTAATTGCTGCTTATTCCTAAAAACCCCTTTTTGTAGCTAAGTGTAACCATGTTGAGAATTTGGTTTTTCGAAAAAAAGTGAAGTAAATGTTTGTTGCCCACAGAGTAATCGATGTGCTTAGCGAAAATAAACATTCGAAAATAAAAAATTCTTCATTAAAAACATTCTTCAAAAAAAAAACGTATGTACGTGTTTTGGAGGCTCGCCCATATTTGATATGATATGAAATTGTCTCTCCTCTCATTTCTGCTAGAGCACCCAGTATCCTCGCTTTTAGGGCCGGCAATGAACCCGAATCAAGAGGGGTGGAATAGATGAGCAAGCGGAAAATGCGTTGCCAGTAGTTGCATACGAAGTGTGCCGCTTCTCATCCGAAAAACAAATTCTATTAATATCAAGAAATTTAACTGAAAGACATTTTGACTACGTTTTTACAAAACTTCCAGTTGCGTACCCATTTATCAGCTTCGAAAAGGCTGCACTTATAATTAAACAAGAAAACAAACTAGGCCGAAAAAAATTACACGAATTAAAGTTAAGAAATTTACTTTTAAAAAACGTTAAAAACTTGTAAAAGATAAATATACAAAACTCTCCACTCTTTTTAACTTTGTGCGGTGTCTGTAGAAAAAAAAAACTTTTTAACTTAAAACTTCAAAACCTCAGCCAAAAATGCGCATTTATTTCTAACTCGTTTTCAAGAAAAACTCGTCCACTAACTAGGATTATTCAAAAGTTTATTCCAAATGTTCTGCATAAATGAACCCCTCTGTCAATCACACTCCACACTCTTATAAATTCAGGCGCAACGCGTCTTCCCTCAACTACCCGCTTAAGCCTGACTCTCATTTCTATTGTCCGCTTGACGTTGTGGCGATTGTGGCTGCACCTGCACAATGCGCTGCTCTCCGTTTACACCACTAACCCTGGCGGCTCCATCTAAGTAGGGTGGTGGTGGCGTCAATTCACTTACACGTTCAGCAGCAGCAGTAGCAGCAGCAGGAACCGTATCGGCATTCTCCAACTCAACCGTTGCTACGACGATAGCCTCATTGCCCTCAGCCACCGCCTCATTACGCCGCATTGGCGGTGTGTTGGCATTCACATGCACTGTGTTATTGTTGTTCGGCGTATCATTATTGTTGTCCAACGTATCATCAGCGGTCACCACTGCTGCACCCGCAATAATCACATTATTTGCATTGTCCACCTCAGCATTGACGCGCTGATAATTGGACATAGCCACCTGATAAGATGGTGGTGGTGCCTGCTTCATATACTGTGCAATAGCCTCATCATAATTTGGCAAGAGTGTTGTGTAGCCGCGCTCTTCACCCACCAAGCCGGCACCACCCAATTCGGGCATAACGCACGGCAGTAGCGTACGTAGATTTTGCTGACGCAGTGTAAGATATTTGTAACAACGCCATACAATACCTATGGCATAAGCCTTCAAAAATACAATGCAAATAAAAACAACCAAAACAATGACCATCAATTCCTCTTGTGACATCTCAAGCAACTTTTCGCGCCAAGGCAGGCGATGTGATTCGGCTATTAGACGGTGTATGGCTTGTAGATAGCAAATGTAGCCAGCAGCGGTGAGACTATGAAAGCAAATGAGAAATATGAATTTAATAAACTGTTATACAATTAAAATTTACTTTAAACTTACGTAGTGATTGCAAAATCGAATAGTTGTAAGCAGAAAAAGGGCAAAAGATGTGAGGGTTTACCCTTTAATGTGCCATAGATCATCATCAAAGTAATTGCGATCATGCAGGTACAAACTAAGCCGCCCATATCAAAGTTTTCTGTAAAAAGGGAGTGTGAAAATTTATACAGAATCGTAATTAGTATGTACAAAAATTGTTTTGAAATATTCGATAACACTTACGGTATTGTTTGCGATAGCTGAATGAGTGATCGCGATATGGATAGGGTGGATCCACCTTGCTGAGCGGTGTGGGCAAGGCGGGCGCATTCAAATCTACTGTATAGTCGTAGCCACTCTCGAGTTCCTCCATCATGTGCGGATTGCGCCATATTACAGCGAGTAGACTGAGTGCCAATATATTTAAAAACTGGAAGAGATGAGAAAGAACGTTTTAGAATCAAATTGTTTGCAAAAAATGCATATTTCCAAGAAAATAGAAAAATAAAATTTAGCGGGCTAAAGAGCTTTCCAGCAGAAACAAAATTTATCAACACATAACATCTTTCTGGTTAAAAATATGTTTAAAATAATATTTTGAAAACTATCCACGTTTATGGCAAAGTCACCATTAAAAAATTGTTCACTTTTTGAATGGCAAATAACATGTCTCCTGTTAAAAATACGTTTAAAATAAAATATTAAAAGCTCTCCACTTTTTTGGAAAAGACGCCATTAAAAATTATTAACGTTTAGAGGTACAAATAACATATTTCTGATTAAAAGAATGTTTAAAATAAAATTTTAAAAACTCTCCACTTCTTTCGAAAAGTCTCCATTAAAAAATTATTCACTTTTTGAGGTCCAAATAACATCTGTCTAATTAAAAATATGCTTGAAACAACATTTTAAAAACTCTCCACTTTTTTTGAAAAGTCTCCATTAAATAATTTTTCCTCGAAAACACTATTTGGAAATGAACAATGATAAAAACACGTTTCAAAAACCTCCACACAAGGCAGTATTAGATTTAGCAGTATTATTATTAAACTACATGTTAAATAGAAACTGTTGCAAACGATTTAAAAAACTCGAATCACAATAAAGTATCAAAAACTTATAAAGCAATTTGTAGAAATAAAGTCGAATATGCTTATAATACTCGAAAATATGAATTAATACACAGATATCCTAATGGGTATATACAAACATAGATACATATGTTGAGGGCGTTTTATCGTCAACGTAACTTAACTAAATAAAAAAATTTTAAGAATGACTTTAATTTATATTTACAATTAAATTCAACAAAAGCGTCAGAAAGACTGCGCGTGCACCACACAAAATCCCCCTAATAACAAGTAAGCAAGTTTCTCATTATTATTGTAAAAATGAGAAGTATTTATTTAATGGACAAAAGCAAACAAATAAAATGGATGTTTCTATGCTGCTTCGCGTATGAATTCAAACCAATCAAGCAAATAGCGATCAAATGAAAATTTATAAACGCAACAATTTTGTCAATATTAGCATGAAGTAGTATAGGAAGACTAGAGCATAGCAGTCGCATTGTTTCGAATACATACATAAATGCCTACGCAAATACGGGAGGTGTGACATCTGATCAGCTAATTCGATACAATTACAATTACAAATAATGCCAAAAATTTTCTAAAAAAAGCCTGAACTACAAATTATAATGGATGCCAGTGACGCTTGTAAATCACTGTACCATAAGTCCTTGTTTACCTTAACTGTTAGGCATTACGGCAGTCAAGTGAAATAAATCACGTTTGTGGCTAAATATTTATTGTATTTACCTATTTGTTTTTGCTACCAAGTTTTTTTATACATACATATATATTTTTATTTTTCGTTTTTTTTTTCTTATACCTTACAAGCACTTAGCGCACTGTATAATAAGGGCAAACATAAGTACTCGAATGGCTGTTTGTAAAAAGCCGGAAACAGGCAGTCCAGCTGAGAATGGCTCAAGACAGAATTAAGAATGTCTGTTATACAGTAACGCGTGTGTTGCTGGTTGAGCGTAACGAATCATTTCATAGTCTGTGCGTTTCGGTTTTAGTGGAACTTCAGTGATTTCAATGCAATATTTCGATTAGCCATGTTGCTTTTTCAAGACAAGACCCTCAGTGGCCCTAATGACCATTGTGATGCCTGCATTTGATTGTCATCTCCTAACTAAGCAGCTTAAACCACTTAGATCTTTTTAAGAAAGTGACTAGTCTCTCCAGTTAGAGAGTTTGCGAATTTACCAAATTTCAGAAATAATCGCACGGCTTCTTTGAAGTGTAGGACATTCACAGAGCGGGTGTTGTACCGACTCAATTTTTTTCTACATCTCCACAACTAATGCAAAAGTCATTGTGAGATACACCCAATCTGCTGTCTAAGGTGCGCCAATCTGCTGTGCAGTGTCCCGTTATAAAAAGTGTGAGGACGCTGGAAGTTGATCTATTGAATCCAAGCAGACGTTTTGCAATTTTAAGATTTAGTTTTGCCCCGAGTGCTTTGGAGACCCTGCAGTTAAATATTTTAGAAATAAATAGAGAACTTTTGCACAAATTTTGGAAAGATCTAGGCTTATTTAAAAAAATTTGGAGACGGAAATGGCGCCACCTATCTGTGTATATCTACGAAACTTCTACATCAAATTCTACCGTTAACACAACTGTCGGTTCTACGTAACCGGAACGACCAGGGCTTATACCCGACCAAAGACTGTCATTTCAGCAGTATTCCCCGTATAAGTAGGAGGAATTTTGATGTTACTACAACAACAACAACAAGAACATTATATTCTACCAAATTTGAAAAAATAATTTGGAAAATCTGCTCAACAATTTTGACTCATAGCTTAATTTTTCAATTTATTTTAAAGATCGCTTGATTACTTGATTTCCTCGCAGACAAAGCCATCGACCACCTTACTCATTTACTTTAGGCTTTCTTATCTATGCATAATTTTTCCAAACCCCATTCCTTTATCAGCAGTTCTCTTTATTTTCTTCAGATACTATTCTCTTGCATTGTCCTCCAATATTTATTTTTTTTACCATTTTACAGCCTGTCATTCAACGGCACGTCCGAGCATCAAGGCAACCGGTGTTGAGTTCTTGATAAGAATAAAAATGCACACAGACTCCCCCCCTACTACTCAGTTGCAAAATATTTAATACAAAATATAAAACATTAGCAGTAACAATAACAATAGCAGTCGCTAAGCCGCTTCGTGCATTTGCATTCCCGCAACTCATTGTCAGCATGTTGCCATGTGCTTAACACAAGTACACCGCCGCGCATGTGTCACGCTCTTAATTCTGTTGGATTTAAATGAAAATTCAAAGAAACGAAGCGAAAACGACGGCTTACTTATCTTATGATAAATATGTAGGTATGTATGTGTTTATTTTATTCTCATATGACACGAAAGTTTGTCGGTTTACAATACAATGCACTTTGCTTATGATACAATTTCAATTTTATTTTAATTTTTAATTCATACGAATTGAAATCAGGCATGCAAGCCTCTGCACAAATATAAAAAAAATTAAATTTATATTAAAAGTCTGGGGTTGGAAATGCGTAAGCGTCAAACTTCAAGGAAGAGTTAAATTTGTATCCTAAAATTGTATTCTTATTTTTGGGTTGGGAGTTTTTCTAAAAATAAAAAAATAAATGTGAGGAACGCTTCAGTCCACAAACAAGTTTTTGAAGTTATCACCCAGAATTAGAACTTCCAATGGCTCCTTTCCAGATGTCTCTGGGTGTAAATCGAGACTAGCGAAGCTATTGAATGGATCTATACATAGAAGAAGATTTGCCATTTCGTGAGAACCGCGTAAGTGAGCTCAATATGTAGCAGGTTAAACTCCTATTAACCAGAATCGACCCTGATACACCAAATACATGTTCGGCATGCGAATGTTGCCCGCACGACACTAATCACCGGTTCTCTTGCCCTCTTAAACCCACTCACCTAACACTCCTCGCTCTTTTGGACCCAACCCATCGAAATAGCATGTTCCCTGGACCTACCGTTAGATGAGATAGGCCATGACGATCGGTAGTATACCGCACTAGCAGTACTTGATGTAGTGCTACTACAACAACAAAACAACAACAACAACGACAACAAGAACATCAACAAAAACTTCTATAAATTTTCTCCTAAAGCAAAATTTCTTTTGAGTTCTCCATTTTTCCAATCTTCCAGATATCAATTGTAGCAACAAAAACATTCCACATACATGTACGAGGAGTGCTGCTGGAGTGACAGTCCTTGGCCGGATACATAGTAAATCCAGGTTCTGCTGCAGTGACAATTCTTCATCGGCTATAAGTCCGGGTCGCCCCGTTGGCATATGTAAACTGCCTGTCGCTGGAGCGTGGTGTGCTCTATAATTCCTATTGATTGCAGTTCTATAACAATTTTTTATTTGCATATGAGTGGCTCAGTGCCATCCTTGCCTAACCCTCAAAATTTCATATATGGAGTTATTATGCGACTCTACTTAGAAATACTCCAAACTATCCGTGCTAAAGTTGCACATCCCTAATTTTTGAACGAGACAAGGCTGACATCTAATTAAATGATTCAAACCTTCCTAAAAAGGCTGTTTAATTTTTAATTACCTATTAACTTTGTCACTAATTATTAGGAAATGACTAAATTGAGGCTTAGGCAAGGATGGCACTGAGCCACTCATATATCCTACATACATTGTGTAAAATAAGTACCCGGAATTTAAAAAAAAAACACATTTTTTCATATTATTCATTATTATTTGTTGGATCGCCTTCAAAATAGGCTCCTTTTGAGCCGATACAAATATTCCAACGAACAATCCAGTCATCCATGGCCCGCTGGTAGGGCGGCGCCGGGATGGCCTTCAGCTCCTTTAGCGAATTTTTTTTAATGTCTTCAATCGACTCAAAACGCCTTCCCCGAAGTGGCAATTTTAGTTTTGGGAAGAGAAAAAAGTCACAGGGTGCGAGATCTGGCGAATACGGTGGCTGTTCGATAGTATTTATTAAGTTTTTGGTCTTGTATTCGCGTACAATCAAGGCTCGGTGCGATGGCGCGTTGTCGTCGTGCAGAATCCACGAATTGTCCTTCCACAATTCGGGCCGTTTACGGCGAATGGCTTCACGTAAACGCCTTAAAACGGATAAATAATATTCCTTATTAACCGTTTGGCCCTCTGGAAGGAACTCAGAGTGCACCACGCCTTGGTAATCAAAGAAAACCGTGAGCATAACCTTCACTTTTGACCGGCTTTGGCGTGGTTTTTTTGGATACGGCTCGTTCTCGAAGCGCCATTCAGACGATTGCTGACTGGTTTGCATATCGTACTCGTAGACCCATGTCTCATCACCAGTTATTATGCGTTTCATGAACGTAGGGTCCGTATTAGCTCGGGAAACCATGTCTTCAGAGACCTCCTTCCGATGCTCTTTTTGCAAAAAACCATAGTAAAATTCGCCAAGTAAACAAAAGATCAACACACTTTGACTGCAGAATAAAACACACTAAGTAATAGATCCCGTTCTAATAAGGCTTGTGCATTCAAGGACATGTGTACCAACATGAAAAAACCAAATTTGAAGTGTCAGGTATTCCCGGGAGAGTTTAAATTATAAATTCCGGGTACTTATTTTACACAATGTACATATATTTAATTTTCATCTGGTTTTTTTCAGTTACTGTTAATAGAGATTTTTTATAAGAGACGCCAAACCCTGTAACAAGCGTCAGCTAACCAGTTTCGCCCAAAATTGTTTAAGGTAATCGAATTGAAAAATCAGCAAAGAACTCTGCCTTATATAAAGTCAGCTCGAAGTATACATACATAACATATGTAACTACATACATACATTATTTACTAAAAGCCTTGTAAAGCAAAACTAACAACAAAAATCCAACTCATAATTAGTATTACTGAACAAACAGTACGTAGATAAGAATTTGAAAACAAGCATCAACCGAACAATGCCTATCATATTACCCGTACCATACACGACCTATGTGCATACATGAATACAAAGGCAAAGCAACAGCAACAACAACAGCTATATAAGCAACAAAAGCAGAGTCAATAAATAGCCACTCAGCTGTTTAATCGCCAGAATGCATGGTAAGTATTGTAATTTAGAAACAATGGCATATGCCGTACTCGTAACCACGTATACTTATCACAAACTACAATAGAAGAGATTCACCAAGTGATGGTGGAGAAGAATCCGCATGTACGGGTTGGGGTAGACACCGCACTCTCTAAGTTTGATTATGCAATGCACTTCGCACGAAAGTTAATACAAATCAAAGCGCTAATGCAGTGCTAAAATTAGAAAGGTAACAAAAAAAACACTACTTCAAAGACTTACTACCGCTATGCAAGTCAATTTTTACGAAAAATAAACATCAGTGCACCAAAAGTTATCGCTTAAGCCGTAATTTTTATTTTTTTCAAGCTAGCTATGCAATATTTCCGAAATATAATTTTTTATTGCGGGTTCAAGCAATTAGAATACAAGCATACGACGACATGTATGCGTGAGTATGTGTGTCCAGAGATTTGGATTTTGTTTGCATTTGACTTGAGATTTGAGCAGCGTTTGTTTGCCTTGCCTTCGACTACTAAGCGTCTATTATCTCGTGAGTCATCGCCACAAAAATATTTAATTGCATGTTATATGACAAATAAGAATTTGTTGATACACTACACATGCATACATACATATGCACATAAATCAATTGGTAGAGCACTTTGGTTTGATCTTTTTTCTGTTTTTTGTGCACCCAACAGCAATCGTACGCTTGCTTTGATGTTTGATGGCCGCTCAAGAAACCACTTAAACATATATAAATAAACTTTCCCGTTTGCGGTGAAGCATTTTAAATTATATACACTAATTTCATGGAATATAAGCAACGCTATGTAGCGTTTCGAAACGTGAACTGGCTATTAAAATAGCAAAAACAGCTAACAAATAAATAGAAGCATGAGAAAAAGGCCAAATAAGCGATATCTGGTTGTGAACTACTTGTATACGTACGCTTACTTGACTGCTGAGACTCGTTTAGTATTAAGGTTGTAGCTCAAAACAAAGCTGTGTCAACGCAGTAAATTTTCAGCGCGATTACCATTGAAATTCATGAAGCGCTCAATACGACATTCATTTTTCTTGTTTTCCTTTACTTCCTTTTTGGCTTGTTTATTTGTTTATTTTCATTTGGCATTTGAGCCATCTGATATTGCTGTGTATTGTATAACAAATGGCTTTGTTTCTAAAACATTCATATGTACCTATTCTATTTGGCTGCTTACGAATATATGAGTGCATGTTCATCTTGTTAACCTTAAGCCCGTCCACTGCTTTCCACACCGGTCACTTTGCTGTTACTCTAAATTTATACAAATTAAATACCTACGTCACTGCTACAATTTAATTTCGCCTGCATATTCAATGAGAATGTCAGTCAGCAGTTGTCGCCTACCTGCACACCACATTTTCCTACATTCTGCAGCAGTGTTACAAATACTTTCAAAACTTTCAGGCATTACTTTACTTTGTATGTGTTATTTTGTTTGCCCACCTGCCAGCCAATCTGCCACCGGCAAGAAAATCGTTGGCAAAAGTGAACACACAAACACTTCACCATTGAAAAACACACATCCTGTGCGCCGAACAAGATAACTATGCATACATTCATATGTACTTATCAAACTCACCAAATGCCATAAGCCAATCATTATGGTGGCGGTGTGGACATGCAAACCAAAGCAGCATGTCCATTCCTTATTACGCTGTTGTGGACCCATTTTGATGCGGATCCTTAGCATCGAAATGCCTTCCTTGGCGTTGTTGTACTGCCTATTTTAGTCACTATCCACTCCACACCTGCTTCTTATATGTGGTTTACTGAAAAACGAAAAGAACACAAAAGCGCTCATGTAAATTTAGATAAATGTTATTAGTTTTTTGATTTGCCATTGAAAGGGGCAACGTACAACAAAAAAAATGCATATATTACAGTACGCCACTGTACATCACCAATTCATAATAAATTACCACCATTTCATTATCATTTTTCCACGCTAATTACCTATTTATGATTAGTTAACACAGTTGCAAATGTATTGGTAAGCAAAATAAAATATTTTTATATATTCAAGCACCAGCGATGAAGTTTTCACAAATTTTCACTTGTAAAGCAAAAAACGCAATACAGAAAAATATTCCCAGTCTCAAAAAAACTAACACAGTGTTGCATGAGCTGGAAATGCTGCCACCTGCTTTCGAAGTTAGGTTATAATGCTGCCACAGAGTTATAATACAAATGCTAGCTGTATATGTTTCTTGACGCATAAGCGGGTGGCGAATGATATTTGTCTAGAAGCATTTAATGATTATTAGGAATGAAACATGTATTTATATAATACCAGAAAAGGAAGGTGGTAGCATTGGAATATATATTTATTTATTCATTAATGTCTAACGAAATTCAGAGCAGACATTTGAGATATAAATTTAGAACTAAAATGTAAATTTTTAATATTTAATATTAACAAGTGCAGTAAAATTAGATTATCAACATGAGAAACCATTAAATTGCTAAAAATAAATGCAATATAAGTACTCTTCGATTCGGCAATCGTTAGCGAGCCGAACTGGCAATATGAAATTTGTTTGGAAGCTCTTAATGAGTATTAGAAAGTCTGCTTTCAGACGCGGCTAATCGAGTTGCTAGCATTTGTTCTTTCGTTGTTCTTAGTTAAGAATGTGAATTGTGCACACGTCTGTTGGGTTTCTCCTGTCTATCTTTTTAGTCTTCCGTCTACACACAAAATTATATTGCGAACAAATTCCATTTTCAATTCATGTCGATTTATATTAATTTAGGACAGAGTTATCAGAAGACTGTAAAACTAATATTGGGTCATGGGGCATCAAAATCGAATGACTTGAGTTATTGGACGATGATCTGGCATAGTTCTGTTTTCCTTCTTCAAACACGCCTAATACGTGAGTGAATGTATCTTTGTTTAGGTGAAATTTCTTTCTGAACCTGTTGCATAATGTTTACTTATGAACGAATCATGTCAGATTTCTCAGATATTATTATTATTTCCATCGGAGCAAATAGGGCGTTTTCTTAGAAAATATATACTAAAAGTAGCCAATGAAGCATGTTGACCTCATATCAGCTCTTTATAAAAAAGTAATTTACTGCGCCGAGGATTCATGTCATTCATAGGGGAGCTATCCAAGTTTGTCCTTCTTCTTCTTCTTAATTGGCGCAATAACTGCTTACGTTATTTTGGCCAAGCTTAACAAAACAAGCCAGACGCTTCTTCCTCGTGTTAACCGACGCCAAATGGACACACCAAGTGAAGCCAAGCCTTTCCCACCTGATCTTTTCAACGCAGAGGAGGCCTTCCTCTTCCTCTGCTACCACCAGCTGGTACCGCAGCCAACACTTTCAGAGCCGGAGCGTTTGTATCCATTCATATAGCATAACCCAGCCAACGTAGCCGTTGGATATTTATTCGCTGCACTATGTCGATGTCGTCGTAAAGCTCTCAATTTGCTCCTACTTATTCTTAAATGATTTGTATACCCCATGAGGTTTTTGTTCGCCCCATTCACCAGCTGATAAAAATTTCATATTTAAAATCTCATAAATCTGTATAGCAAAAGCAAAATGAGGCAGTTGTTTTTGTTTTCAATGTAATATTCGCGCACCACACCACAAACGATGAACATTTGCTTGAGCCGCTCGCTGAAAATCACAATTTGTGTATTTTTGGCGAACGTGCTCGCCAACATGACCACAGATGGAGAACATGCAGCTGAGCGCGAGCATGTTTGTCGTCTGTAGACTCCTTAAGTCAAATTAAATCAATGCTTTCGTGTATTATTCTTTCATTCTATTTCTTACAGCACAAAGTTGTCAGAAGCAACTCTCATAATAAAATGTAACTACAATTTTGGAAGAAAATGTTTGGACAAGAACGAACACTAGTTCATCAAAAGTGGTAGAGCAGCGTAAGTTGCTTCTATGCTCTGCAACTATTCATACAAATGCCAAATAGTGTGTTAAAAGCAGATGGAGAATGGTACATATGAAAATTTTTCTATCAGTTTCATCATATCGCCCTAAAGAAAATTATAGCAAATACTGGTTACGAATAAAGTAATGCGATACACTAGACAGGGCTAGTATACTGGGGCGGCAGCCCTTGGTCGGGAAAAACCCGAGTCATTCCGGTAACGTAGAACCGGCTGCCATGGGAATGTAGGACAAAACTGACCGAAACCTACTGGACCGGACTGTATTTAGACAGTCAATAAACGACATTCACCGGGAGACCGTTACCACCTTCATAAACTCCCCCCCTGTGAATGCCGTAATCGGAGTCCAACCCCCACCTATCGCAGATGAAGAGCTGCAGCTTCCCCGTGAGACTCGTGTAACACTGGCACCATTACGTTCTGGATACTGTAGCAGGTTAAACTCCTACATATCCAGAATCGACCCCGACATACCAAATACATGTCGGCATGTGAAGGTACCCCGCACGACACTAACCACCTCTTCACATGCCCCCTCAAACCGGCTCATCTAACCCCCCTCTCCCTCTGGACCCAACCTGTCGAAACTGCATGTTTCCTGGACCTACCCCTAGATGAGCTAGACGAAGATGACCGATGATATGCCTACACAGACAGGGCTACCTATGCTGTTAAAACAACAACAACGAATAAAGTAATCGGTATTATTTTCTACATCAATGTAGCAATAGTATTATGCGCAGTTTTGAAGCCACTGCATAGGTAACCACATCGAAATTGCTTTAGGTAGTATTTTAAAAGTATTAAGAAATTTAAATATGAAAGTAGCTATAGAAATGTTTGTTATCTAATTTTAGAATGAAAAGTACCATCCAATTCCGGCCATAAAAAATCGTGAATCATCTCTCGATAGCGATAGATAACACCTCTTATTGGAAAACCCTTTAGAATTAGTTACACAGTACCTTTTTGATTCAAGCGCACATGTATGCAACCCTATCAGCTGACAACAGTTATAAAAGAGTGAAGTGCTATTAAAAATACGGACAGACGGATGCGGATGTTGGTTATATTTATTGGAACTGCTACAGTGCGCGTAAAATACATTGAAGTAAGGAAATAACAATTTATTTCGTAACAAGAAGAGCAAACAACAGCTGGTAAAATAAAAAGTTTCTACGGTCGTGCGACTAACAAAATGGTCTTATGCAAGGAATATCGCATCTGCATGCCGCTCACAGTGGAAGAGGTAAGTGCTTAGACTTTTGCCGCTTCAATTCTCACATTGCACATTTTCTTTCAATATATTCGAACTTTGCACCTGTTACCGTTTATTAGTATCGCATCGGCCAGCTGTATATGATTGCACGTCACAGTTTGGAACAATCCGGTGAGGGTGAAGGCGTTGAAGTGGTAGAGAGCTATGAATGTGATGATCCCGTGCATGGCAAAGGCCAATACACAGAGAAGCGCATACATTTGTCGAGGTGAGGGAGAAAAGGTGAAAGCAAAAGTTACATTAACTGTACTATCCCGTGAAGTTTTTCATACTCTTAACTTAAACATTTTTTATTGATTATATTTGTTTATTTTACCCCCACAGCCGATTGCCATATTGGATACAAGCCGTGTGCCCGCGTGTCTTCTATGTCACAGAAAAATCTTGGAACTACTATCCCTTCACAATTACAGGTACCGCCTAGAAAAATCATAATTCTTGCTCATATCTCATTTACACTCCCCCAACGACATGGATATTTTTCTTTTTAAATAGCTTCTAGTGTTTCATTATAATTAAGTATCATTCATTATCCTTTTATTTCATCGCTTACTTGTGCGCACAGCCTATTATTAATAGCGCCCGTCGACCACCAGGCACGCACAAAAACAAAGATGTGCACCATTTGCGTTTCTTCCAGCAAGCTATTTATAGACCAAATAATAAATTCCACCCGCCCACCCACTTACGCTGCTGACGCAACATAAACTCTTCATATTCACATAATACCCACACGTTTCATCCTTGGTAAAGAGTGTGCAGTATTAAGATATTTCGCATTTTAATTGAATGATGTGCAAACAATTTAATGAATAATTTAATGTGTTTTTGCATTTTTATTGCTTTTGAAATTCATAGCGCCCGCAAAGAGTGAAGCTAGGAAAAACGATTGTAGCATGTTGTTGTTGTACCAGCATAAACATTTCCCATACATATACGGGAAATGCTGCTGAACGGTCCTTGGCACGACTGTGGTGGGAACGGACAGTCGTTAGTAATTGCTCCTTAGTAGCTGCTAGTCTCTGCACGCTTGCAACTATTATACTATAAATAATGCCTGATAATAATTTAAAGCAGTAATTGCGTGCTCACTCAAATTACATGCATGTCTACTGCATAATATAATAAGTAGAACGCTGGGAGGGATCCCATCTCTTAAAGCTTTAAACACAGGCGCTTAGGTTCACCTTTGTATCTGACTTAATATTTCCTGATTTAGCTATCACAGACACATGCCCGTTTCTACATCCGGTAACTTCATGTGGCGTCCGACTACCCCTGTTAGTAATGAACTATGCAGTAGAATCGCGGCGCCACTTGCACACATTTTTCCTTTCACACCATATCGCGTGTGAATTGATACATTTATAAGCTGCTATCTGTGCAGTTTAGATATTATATGCATACATATGTATGTATTGCCGATTATACAGCTTTGGTATTCATGTAGCCACTATGTGCGTGTGATGACGATTGTGTGATGCCACCGTTAGACAGGTGTTCGTCTATGGTATTTACGCTCTTCAACAATTTGGTTGCTTACATTATTATATGGTTGTGTGGGTATGAACCCAAGTGCTCATATCACTCGAATGCCTTCCAATTGACTATATTTCATTTTGGCTCTTTTCTTAGATATGACATGAAAATATACATACATAGCTTTCGATTTCATGAAGCTAACGGCTTTGTCAATGTACAGCAGTGTCAACAAACCTCCAGCAGATATGAGTGGTGCTGCTTGTTTACATGAATAGGTGGATACAAAATAATTGATTATTGAACAACATTTGAGTGCACTCAGCCGATGATTACCTCGCGTCTCTCAATTACTCAGTATCCATTAATTTTTTTGGTACCAGTGATTTATTATCTCCATTCAGCGCTTTCGCTTAGTATATTTGTATAATCCCTAGACAGCGCAATTGTTCATGATAAGCAAATGATAAACGTTTAGTTCACGAGCTAACAAGTCCATATACAATAAGCAAATACACATAAGGTATTCTGCTACAACAACAAGGTATTATTTCAAAGGTGGTGCTAGTTGTATTCATACCAAAACTAAAATGTCACTGCTCCATGTGCGCTACTTTAATATTTTGTTTACCTTAAGTAGGTACACTCGTTGAATCTGATTAAACAAAATTTTATTTACTTTATATATTTGCTGCATTAAGTTCCCTTTATGAAATCCAACCTGGTTGAATGACCACTTAAAAAACTAGAAAATTTTAAAAGTTTGAGTAGTTCCCGCCATTTTTAGCCAGGAATACATTTAAAAGTTGGCGCTAGTTACTGCCACCCCCCATAGCATTTGCAAGGCTTTAAATTTAATGTTTTGTATAGGAAACCAAGCCCAATTCATTAAAGCTGGTGGCACTAGGCCAACAACAATATTTTGTACGTTTGATTGTCAAAGAAAAGTATAGGCAAAGTAGAAAACAAAGAAAGAATTCGCCTTGTTTCACTCTGGGCTGACAACCACATGCACACGACGAAAGAAAAAAAAAATCAGCTCATTTACCGATACCACCTTTAATAGATTCGCCTTGTAAGAAAGTCAACATTTTCAATACGTCATTAATTTTTTAAAATACTTTTTATGAAAGTGCGAGTATAAAGCATAAAACGAATAGTTTTTTGTTGCCTTTTGTGAATGCCAGTTTGTTTAAAGTATTTTTTTAATATATTTTATCTCAATTCTTTTAATACAATTTTTTCTGTTAATTTTTTATTTTTACTTTTTATTATTATTTTTGTTAGTTTGCTATTTTTATATTATATTTTATTTCAGATTATTTGTTTTACTTTATAATCATTTTATATAGATCTTTTTTTCATAATTTTTTTTTGTTTTTGTTTTTTGATTAATTGATAATTATGTGATTGTATTAATGTATTTTGAATTTGTCTATCATTTTATTAAATAATAATATAAATTTATCATATCTTTATTTTACTTTATTTAAAAAAAAACGAGTAGTTATTTTTTGTTTTTTTTTTTGAATCCCAGTTTGCTTAAAATATTTTTTTATTCTGTCTCATTTTATTTACGTGTTGTTTTTTGGTTTTTTTGTAATGTTAATATGTATTACATTTTAATATATTTTATCTGTATTCTTTTAATAAAATTTTTCTGTTAATTTTTATTTTTATTTTTCGTATACATACATCTTTCGTTATTTTGCTATTTTTATATTTTATTTTAGATTATTTGCTTCACTTCACAGAAATGTTTTTCATTTTATATATAATTTTTTTTGATAAATTAATTTTTATAGTTTTTTTATTTTTTTTATAATTTTTTTTTTTTGATTAATTCATAATTATTTGATTGTTTTTATGTATTTCGAATTCGTCTAGCATTTTGTTGTTTTGTTATCATAAAAATATAAGTTTAGCATGATTTAAACTGATTTAATAGCCTCCAAATACTTTGTCTAACAATATCTCTTTATTTTATTTTAAATGGTCTTTCAAAATAAACTCCCAGATATTCCTTTAAAATAAAACTTGTAAACATTTAGATTTTCAAACTTTCAGGCTTCACTATTTTTATTCAAAGCACGACTCTTAACTATGATACTAGATTTGAAAAATGACATCATTTAAATGTCCACGTTTTCTACAGGTGAAAAACATACAGTCTAGAATTATTCACTACTGACATCTGGTGTAAGTTTTGAAAGACCCTTTACAAATTTCAAAGATGACATAAAACAAGGCACCGTCTAGGAACTATTCACTACTGACATCTAGGCGTCGCTTTTGAAAGACCTTTTACAATAAACTTATAGCCACGGCTACTTGTGACCTCAATCTAGTCAAATAATTAAATTTTTTATTGCCTCATATCCCTTTATCTTATTTTATTTATTTGCTTTTATTATTATTATTTTTTTTTAATTTTAATGTTATATCTTAGTTCATATTCTTAAATAAAAAAAATTAATATTATAATTTCTTATTTTATGTCATTTAATTTTAATTTCTTTTATTTTTTTCTATTCTTATTTTATCCTATATGATTTTACCTGATATTTTTTTATAGAATCTGATCGATTTTATACATTTATGCTGTTATATAAATTTTTTTGATTTTATTATTCTTATTTTAATTTTTTTATGTAACATCACTGTTTTAGTAAAATGATTTGATTTCCTTTTAATTATTATTTTCATTTTACTTAATTTTCCTTTTTTGTTCTATATCATCTCATTTCACTTTTCTATTATTTATTTTTTTTGTAATAGTAAAATTTTAAATTTAATTAAATTTTATTTTTTATGTAATATTATTGCTTTAGTAAAATAATTTGATTTCCTTTTAATTATTATTTTCATTTTACTTAATTTTTCCCTTTTTTGTTCTATATCATCTCATTTCACTTTTCTATGATTTTTTTTTTTAATAGTAAAATGTTTAATTTAATTACATTTTATTTTTTATGTAATATTATTGTTTTAGTAAAATATTTTGATTTCCTTTTAATTATTATTTTCATTTTACTTAATTTTTTTCCTTTTTTGTTCTATATCATCTCATTTCACTTTTCTATCATTTATTTATTTTTTAATCGTAAAATTTTTAATTTAATTAAATTTTATTTTGTTCAATCCTTTTAGAATTTACATATTTATTATAATAATAAGAATATTATTTTTTCCATTTTAATAAAATATAATATTAATTTGGGGAAAAAGAAATTCATTATTTCTGAATGAAGCAACTGAATGGAAAGAAAAAAAGCAAAAAAATACTTATCAGACATCGATCACTACAGCCATCTACCGAAAAAATAATGGATTTATTTTTCCCCATATTAATATTTTATTTACTTTTGCTTTATTTAAACTTTTATTTTAGCTCTACATTATTTTGTTTCGCCTTTTTTATTTTATTTTATGATAAATATTTATTTATTATTTATTTTTATTTATTTATTTGAAATCGTTTGCTTCCTCTCTTTTAACACTCTGCATCCTTTTCACCATTAGAAGTTGTGGCAGATCAAAAAATTAGCAGCCCACTTTAATTATCCAAACTGTGTATTAAAAAAAACATATAAAATAAACTCTCCATACTAACACTTAGTATCATTTTGGATAAATTTCTGATCTATGTAAGATTTTGAGGATCAACCAAGTCTAACCTAATCTAATCTTAATCAATTTCTATTTAATTTATTAATTTCCCCTATTTCATTACCATTTTAATATTTTATTTATTTAGCATTTTTAATTTATCATTAATTATCTAAATTTTTTGTATACATACATATACATATACAATATATTTTTAATATAAATTGTTTTTCATTTTTTAATTATTTCTTCCCAATTAATACGCATCTCATTTCCTGCTCATGCGTCATTCTTTCAAATTCCCATATTACTCTCTTTTCCCTATATCACTTCTTCTTTCCCCACATCACTTCTCCTAATTACTCAAGCTTTAAGCATTTCTCCATGAATTGGTTTTTGTTTTTCTTGTTTCATGTACGCGCACCTGTTGTATTGTCTCACGCAAACCATAGAATACACAGTAAGTAAATTTTCATGCGCACTAATTATTCTAAAAATAAAATTTGTACCTTCTTTTGTGAAATATATTTATAGTGTTCCTTCGTGCCCAAATTGAGCATATCAATCAAAACCAAATATGAAAACAACAATGGCTCTTCAGAAAATGTGAGTATTTTTAGCCACGAATAAAATATTAAATAAAAAAAATGTTAAATATAAACTTTCTATCTACTGTTACAGTGCCTTGACCTAAGCGAGGAGGAGTTACAGACACGTTTGTTGGAGGAAATTGACATTGCATTCGATGACCTCTCCAACCAAAACCACTATAAAAAGGAAGAAGACCCTAAATTTTTCAAATCGGAAAAAACAGGTGTGTAATTATTTATTTATATTTCAGCTTAGATGAAAAATCAATTACATAACCACCTTCCTCCATTGCCAAACAGGTCGTGGCCCACTCATGGAAGGCTGGCGCAGCTCTGATAAACCTATTATGTGTTCCTACAAGCTAGTAAATGCTTGCTTTGAAGTTTGGGGCCTGCAAACAAAAGTCGAAGACTTTATTCAACGTAGCATACGTGATGTACTGTTACTTGGACATAGACAGGCCTTCACTTGGATTGACGAGTGGCATGGCATGACGTTGGAGGATGTGCGTGCATTTGAAAGACAAAAACAGGCTGAGACAAATGAGAAATTGAAAGGTGCCGGTGATGACTGAAGTGTTGGTGAAAAATCAATTGTTGAAATTTAGGGTGGTTTTGTTTAAAAACAAAAGCGCTAAAAACAACTAATTAGGATATAGGTATTACAGACAGGGAGAGAGAGAGAGAGAGTAGTGCAACACGTAAATTTAAGGCAAATACAAGAATTATCGAATGCTGATGCTAGTCCTTAGAAAAGAATATATTCTCTATAAAACAAAAAAAAAATGTAAATGCTCATTAACCAGCAGAAAAGACACAATACTGCTACTCAGGAAAATTGAAAATAATGTTCTAAATGCTGAATTTAGCGAATTTAACGCTCTTGAGTAAAAAAAATGTATGTACAAGTCATAATGTAACAGCTTAAAAAAATTCCCCATACATTTAGGGACAATACTGCTATAATGTATTCCACAACTGTCCGTTTATGAAAAACGAGTTGGCCCTTTTAAAATGTACCTTTAAAACACACACAAAAGCCGTACACAATTCTTTGCCTACTCCTGTGCACGCATTTATCTCCGGCATAATTTTTCTACTTTCTGAAAAACTAGATTTGGAAAGGTGGGAGAACACTATTTTTCAGCTATTTTTAAGTCTTAGCTAAATTTTGTCGCACAGTGTGTCATTTATCATATTAAAAAAGTACAAATATGTATGTATGTATATATTATACTTGGGTCCTAAAACTATTCTTAGTAACTTCTTTACTAGCAATTTTGTTAACCTTGATTTTTTTCCTCTATATGAGCTACTACATTATTTGTTTGTCAAAATATGTTATAAACCAAAAACCAAATTAAACACAAATGTAGACTTTCGACTAAACAACTTAAGCCCATTAATGGGGTTTAATGCATTATTTCAAATATGAAGCATTTACGCTTTAGAATCCATTTCTGTAAGAGTCGTATTAAGTTTCTAAAATTTTCTATGACGATGGGCAGAAACTGGTAAACTGAAAAAGGTTTTTTTTTGTCAAAAGTCCACAAATATTTGTTTATATAGCAGAAATGAAAATGTTACTATAAAAATTCAAAACAAAACCAAAACATGTTCAAAAAAGGAAGCATTGAAGTGTAACTGAGTAAAATGTAATTTGTAGAAAAACTAAATATGCAGACACAAATACAAAGACATACCTTAAGAAACAATAAAAATCAAATTTTGGAAATTAACATGCCTATGTAAGTAATTATATAATTTTTTTCAATTCCACAAGGTGGCGCAAAATTAATCACCCTATCGGATGATTTATAATTTTTGCAAATAGCGTCGTACGTCAATCATTTTTGTCAATTGTGAATTAGACATGAGTATCTATGTCTGCCGGCCTTAAAATCAATTTCGACAGGTGATGAGTCTGGCAAATAAGATGGGTGGGTGTGAAACAGTGAAGGAATTTACATACCTCGGCAGCAAAGTTGCCCCGAGCGGTGACACAGAATTAGACACACGTTCCCGAATCAAAAAATCCAGAGGGGCATTCGGGTTGTTGCACCCTTCAAGTCGAATGTGCTGTACAGTATCTCTACCTGGAAAATCAGCATCAACAAGTTCTTGTCAACCGCTGTCTAAGGATTATATGTATTCCGAATTTCCTGGCCAAAAATAAAGCCAAACAAGGAATTGCTCGAAAAAACAAGCATGGAACCGCTAGACATTTGGATTAGAAGACAGAAATGAAAGTCTTCACACTTTACGCAGAGAAGACGGTAACATAGCGAAGAATGCAATGGAATGGAGCCCACTCACAGCGGAGGAACAGCGCCTGGCAGGCCAAGGGAAACTTGGAAAAGAACTGTGGATCGCGAAACGGCTCAACTCGACTTAAGGGGTTTATGTACTACTGTGGGCAAAAAGTAAGGTGAATTAATTTGTCAAACTTCGCGGGATTAAAATTTCTATCTAGTTATTTTTTTCATGAGTTGGCAGCACTGTTAATAACATCTGGGCCAACTTTCATGTGAATGTCATTATCAGTAATACATTTACGCTTGTGTTTACCAAACGACCAAGAGTGCATTTTTCGATTTTTACAAAGTCTGATTTGATTGAGCAGAGAAGTGCCATCAAATTTTGTTTGCGGAATGAAATTTCGGCTGCGGAAACGTTTAGCATGTTGCAGAAGGCATTTGGTGATTCGACCATGTCGCAGAAAAATGTTTATAAGTGGTACAAAGGCTTCAAAGAGGGTCGAGAACGTGATGATGACTTGGAGCGCTCCGGACGACCATCGACGTCAACAGATGACCAACACGTCAATAAAGTGAAGGAGTTAGTGCTCAAAAATCGTCGGTTGACTGTTAAAGACCTTACTGATATGATCAGAATAGCAGAAAGATCTGTGAAAACCATTTTGAAAGACCATTTGGGCCTACGAAAATTCAAATCTCGTTTGGTACCGAAAACTTTCAATTTCTTGGAAAAAAGTCGTCGCGCTGATGTGTGTGAAACAATGCTTTCAGACTATCAGGACAAGCTCAAATGCATCATTATGGGAGATGAGACTTTAATTTACGCTTACGACCCTGAAACACCGACCAATCAAGCGAATATCGTGCTAAAGGCGAGGCCAGGCCGAAAAGAGCACGTCAAAGTCGTTCAAAAATAAAGGTCATGATGACAGTTTTTTCGATTTTCTTGGTGTGGTGCACTATGAATTCCTTCCACCTGGCCAAACTGTTAATAAGGAATATTATTTGAGCGTTATGCGTCGTTTACGTGAAGCAATTCGTCTAAAAAGACCAGAATTATGGGCCAACAACTCTTGGTTTTTGCATCACGATAATGCACCGTCTCACACTGCACTCGTTCTTCGTGACCATTTCGCCAAAAATTCCACGCATATCGTTCCGCTATTCCCAAAACTCAAGAGACCACTCCGGGGAACGCGTTTCGAGTCGATTGAGAAGATAAAAGCTGAAGAAGAAGGTGCTGATGGCTATACCGGAAATGAACTATTTGGCATGTTTCGGGGATTGGAAAAATCGTTGGCATAAGTGTATTTCACCGAGAGGGGATTATTTTGAAGGGAATGAAATTGATTTACAAGAATAAATAAAGATTTTTCATTTTACAACCAAAGAGTATTTCTGCCTTGAAAAAGCTCCGCATAAAAATATCTTCCGTTCGGAGTCGGCTTGAAACTATAGGTCCCTCCATTTGTGGAACAACATCAAGACGCACACCACAAATAGGAGGAGGAGTTGAGCAAAACACCCAAAAAGGGTGTAAGCGCCAATTATATATAATATACATATATACATACATATTATATATTTTTAAGAATACACACTGAAAATTTATTATCGTTCCGGTGAATATTTTCGAAGTTACACGCAAATTTGAAAAGGCGTTTCAGAGTGCTTGAAAGTGCTTATCAAACATTAAACGCGTTTTTCTCAAAATGGTGTTTTCAAAGTTTAACCGAACTTCTTAAATATAGCTTTTAGTAATTAGTCGAAGAATTTTTCTCACCTATAAATATATATATATTTTTTATAAACAATTTAATGCCGAAATTGTGATCAAAATCGATTTTTTGCCCAAAAAAATGTATTTTGCTTATTCCTTCGATTAATTACTAGACTTAACATTATTTTAACGAAATCTGTTTGGTTTTTTAATTTCAGAGTATCCAGTTCAGAGATATAGTGGTCACCGCAAAACGTATGTTTTGAGAGGAGCTCCCGGAGATCAGCTGTAGCTAAATATTTTTACAATACTAAGTCTTAAAATACAGTTAAAAGATTACATTATATGTGTTCAAATTATTAGATCAATAAATTTATAAGTTTTCTCAGAAAAAATTCTGGAAAATTCGGCTTTTCGGCTTTCTAACTGTATATAACCCCTTAAGCTGAAAGTAGGTGAAGGCTTCATCTAGTAACCGGACGAGATATCGCCTAGGTATTGTTGGCGCCCTATGTGCCGCTAGGCAATGATGATGATGATACAAACAGAAAAGCAATGGGAAGGTCTAAATAAAGGTTTCCATCACTCAAAATCATTTTCTTTTGTTATTTAGTAAAAAAATTATACCAAACGAAATTGGGTGATTAATTTTGCGCAACCTTGTACTGCTATTCTGTAATCCTGAGCCAACTAGTCCGCGAATATAGAGCTAAATGAGTATAAGTGGACAGGGTTTCTACTTCCGATTACATTTTTTAAGTTGTATGAATTTACGCATAAAATATTCTCTATAAAGTGGCCCTACTTTGATCTACATGTTTCCAATAACCTAGTCTGGGCGCTTTGTTATGTCTCACAGTATTTCCAGCCGTTGCCCTTTCCAACATCGCGTTCTACCTACCACGACTCTCATGACTGGCCTGACCCAAATGGTGAAGAAAAAAAAACGTTTCCTTAAAAAAAACCGTTTTTATTTCAAAAACAAAAAAAGAAAACCTTTTTTATTCGAAAAAAAACCTTTTTTATTCGAAAAAATACCATTTTTATTCCAAAAAAAACCAAATTGTTTCCTATTCAAAACATGTTTTCCGTGGATGTAACCAACAAACAATTCTCATAGTAAATAAATGCGTTAGACATTTGAATAAAATCTTAAATTATTCGCTATACTGGCACGTAATAAAATTTGCACAGCGCTTTGCTTGAACGACGAAGGTGTTTGAAATCCCAGCGAAGTAGAATTAAAACACCTCATCGATTCTCAGGTTAATTATTTCGGATTAGGTTAGAAAAGAAAGTGTTCACTTATCTTCTAAACGAATCTTATCTTCAGTCAGAGTCCGCTAAATTTCGAAAGAATGAGCATTCCAAGAATTGCAGTTTCTTCCATGTATTCTAAAAACTGTTGTAATCTGTTGCATTGCATACACTTAGGCGTTCCACAACTTATTGGGTAACTTTATCTAATTTTTTTTACCTGATTTTATTATGGCTTTTATTTTATTTAATTTTGTTTCTATTTTATTTTGTTTTTGCTTTGACTTTATTTTATTTTTGCTTCTATGCATTTTATTTGGTTTTTGCTTTTATTTTATGTTATTTTTGCTTCTATATTATTTTGTTTTTGCTTTTATTTTATGTTATTTTTGCTTCTATTTTATTTTGTTTTTGCTTTTATTTTATTTTATTGTTGCTTTTATTCATTTACTGCTTGAATTTGTTGGGCGCGAACTTTAATTATTTGTAGGAAATTCAATCCCCATAGCCTAATTTCGTTTCATCATTTCCCCTTTTTTATATTAATATTTTTGCTTCCCGATATCGATCTCTCGATCTTTCCTTAGTGTCACATTAAACACCCAAATCAACTCGATAATAAATTATATAAATATTATTGCTCTGTATTTATTTACAACTTCACGTTGCTAAATGAATATTCCATACGAATTACGAAAGGTGGTAAATAGAAATCAAGCATACACTGTGAAAAATAAATGCACGCATGAATGACCTCAAAGTGCAAACAATCAAACTTACGAAAATACGAATGTGGGTAGCAATGGAGTGGGGAAAATATGGATGTTCATTCAAGGTTGTATCAAAAGTCGCAAATACGATTGCTTAATTTTAAATTGTTCAAGAAAAATATTAATGGGATGTGCTGTTGTCCCAAAAATGAAGCGACGTAAACTTTTGAGCCACCTCAGAAAGTTAAATATAAAGGTTTTTATGAGAAACTGTTTCTTGAACAAAATGCAGCCGGCGATTTGCCATTGCCTGCCAAAAAACGAGCGCTGTTTTAATATTTTTTGTTGATGTGTCACGTCCATAATGGCCATTAAATCCACTCAACTATAATCAGCTACTGAGACAGCTTGGAGTTTTATAAAGAAAAAAAAGTAAGTGTTAATTTCGAAATTATTGAGAAAAAGTTATAAGCGTCGTATTATTTTATTTTAATTAAATAAAATTTTGTTCGTTTCAACGCTTTCTCATCTTCCTTTATACGAGTATAGTACTATATAGTACTTAAGGGTTAGGGGGGTTAGGGGTAGTCAGAGGCACGAAAAAATTATGATTTTCAATGATTTTGTTATGCTGCTAGTCAATTGCTTTATTTTGCAAAAATAAAAACATAGCATTAATACATCATGTTTCGACTTGACTTTAGTGAAAAACCAAAAAAAAAAACAAATAATAATTGCAAAAGTTATCCCTGTTTGTGCGGAGTCCGTTTCTTCAGAAGTCCCTTGCGGCGATCATCTCAAGTCCTTGTAGATTCATCTAAAATCAATCGACAAGAGAAATTAGTTTTATTAATAGATAATCTTGTGCCTGATCGGACCTTTTTTCATTTTTTTTCAAAATTAACAATATGACGGACTCAGGAAATATTTTTCAGATTTTCGAGAAAAAAACCGACAATTAATTGTAAAAAAAAAATCGAAATTAAAAAAAAAATCCTTCGATCAGGCACGAGTTTTTTATGTTTTTCAAAAGCAGTATAAATTTCTTTGAAATCTACCAAGTGGTTTTTAAGTTACAGTGATCACCAGTTCAAAAAACATAGCTTTGAGAAAAACGCATTTAAAGTTTTGGGTAAGAAAATACAAAACAAAAAAATCGAATTTTTTGAAAAATCTGACGGCCCCTGACCCCTTAACCTGTTGCAGTATATACAAGGTGGCGCAAATTAATCATGAATTTTTTTGTAATGACTTTTTTTCTAAATAGAAAAAACAAAAATGATTTTGAGTGATAGAAATCTTTATTTTAACTCACATAAATGTCAAAAATGATTGACGTATGAGGCCACATTTCCAAAATTATAAATCCTGCGATAAAGTGATCAATTTTGCGCCACCTTGTGGAATAAAACGGTTCAATCCCACACATGCAACACAGAAATTCATTTAAGGTATTAGACTGAGCTGCGAAAGAAGTAATACAGTTTTTGGGTTTTCTTCGGCGGTAATATATCGAAAAAATCCGTTCGGGGAATGATTGACTTCTCTCTCGACTGCTTCCGTGTCCTTCGATGTTAGGCTCATTCGAATTCCTTGTCACAGTGGCATAGCGGGAAACTGCTGGGCTGATGAGCTAGCTATCAGGGGACCCTTGAGCCAGTTTCTGCGCAAAATGAGAGGATTGGCGCTACCTTGAAAACGTGCGATCTGCATCTGGAAAGATGAATTTCGCAACAACTCCGCGAGCGCTGGGTTAGAACGCAAATATGCAGATCCTTCACGAGATCCTTCTGGCCACAGGTCGATCGATTCGCTTGAGAGAACTTCTAAGGCTATCAAAGCCGCTGTTCTCGAATTTTGTGGGTATCCTTACCGGACATCGTTCGTTAGGTATCCATGCGGTGAGACTTTTGATTGGTTCAAGTCTTTTTTGTCTGGAGATGAGGTGGAATTATCTCAGCATATTCTCCTCAGCTGCCTTGTTCGGACGACTTGACTTTAACTTTTTTCATGTGGCAGGATATATATATATATAACAATCCTGGTGAATTTCATCAGGAGCTTCAAACGGTTATTATTATTTATTCCATACTCCTTTAGAAGCTTAAGTATTCAACAAAAGTTCTCCAAACATTTCTAGTCAAAGGTCTCAGTTCATTAAACGATTTTGCAGTTTCATTGCGAATAATCAGCCTCTTCTTCTAGTCGTTCCTTGTGGGTGCGAAGTCAATGCGGCTTACGGTATTTCACCGTAAAGTTTTCGGCGAGTATGCCCTATTCATCCATATTTCGCTGTTGATGTTTTTTCCTCTATCATAATGGGTGAATATGATTCTTTCTCCTAGAGGACTCTTACAAGTGCAGTCATTTAACTGAACCGAAAACTTTAAGCTACTAGGGTATCATTTAAACCAAAAACAAATCCAAAGATTTTGAAAAATATACCCGGACCTAATTTCCTAATCCAGCGGAAGTTAAACTGTTTCAGAGAAAATGCAATGCGATTTACTTCTCTTTCAGAGAAACCACAAATCGAACTGCTAATGTATCTTTGGTGCTCTTGTGATTTCTTTATGGATTGAGCTAAAATTGTTTAGTGACAGAAAAAATGCATCGGCTGAATAAAAAGTGAGAGAGGATGACATCGGACTGCAAAAGGTGAGTCCGATATACCAAAAGTGCTGCTTTGAGAGTTAAAATCTTGGCATAAGGATCGAAATGGTTCATTTAGGCCGAAACTTGTTTCATATGTTTAAAAAAATAACATTAGGGTTCACTTCCGCTATAGGAAATTTAGCAGAAATCGATCCTGTGAAAGCTTAAGGTTAACGTTTTTTGAAAACTCCTCCCATAATCTTAAAACAGCTTCCATATAATAAACTTCCACCCAGCAGAAATACATAGCACATAGGCTAGCAAACACCTGGCACACGATTGGTGAACGCCTTTAGAAACAATTTTTTCCATGCTTCGTAGTTGTGATTGACACCCACAACAACATTCAGCCTAACGGCTGTTATGCTGCGAACATACGTTCAGCTTCGGCGGCCGCCTCTGTGATTTATAGCCCTCAATAATAATTTGTATGGCGATCAACTGCCTTTCACAATTCATATTACCACAATAAGAATACTTTGAAATTGAACTAATATGAATGGAAATCTTTTTTTATATACAAACAAGTGTGGCATATACCGTTTTCGCTTTTCCTGCGCGCTGCTTAAAGCTCCCGCAATAGACGTCCCGTCTAACAGAAGCGTCATCATCAAGGCGCATCGTTTTTATCTTCGCCGATATCGACAAAAACCGCTAGTGGATGAATCAACACGCGACGCTGCTTCAATGTGCAGAGAATATTCTTAAATCACGCGCATCGACGCCAATGTCATTATCATAACCCGGGCGCAGGCAGTGACGGGAACAGCGCGCTGCGATAGAGGTGTGCGACGTTGGCGTTGACGCTAACGCTGGCGCATACCGCTTTATAGCTTTTTTAGACGCGTTAGTTGGTAGTAGTTGTTGTTGTTGTTCATACACTAGCTATTACCGCCGAGTTGGGCTAGCTGCTAGACTGGCTGGTTGTTTTGGCACACTTTTGCCAACATTTCGCATTCATCTCTGAGTGTTCATAACGCGCGCGTCGTTTTGAAAAAAAAACGCTTATTGGAAAATATCGAAATTTGCGCGATTGTTTTCATCTCCGAGTGGCGCGCTTTTTTATTTTTTTTTTGCAAATTTGAACGCTTTCTTATGTAAAAAAGAAATTATAGGAACGTGAAATTTCGACTCGTAAATTGTGCGTTAAAATTGGCAGCTTTCGGTTGCTATCATATTTAACGGTACAAATCAATTTCCGCCTACAGTTTCTTAGTGAATAAAGTAGTGAAACAATTACCAGATATCCATCGCGGCGCGGTGAGCAATAATACGTCTGGCAAGCGTTAGGCAAGCAGCTGGTAGTGAGATTTAAATACAGAAATGCCCATCACAACGGCATCGACGGTTGTTGAATGTTCCTCTGCTGCAGCTCCAACACTTTCCTTTGAACGGCGATCGTTGCTGCTGATGGCGTTGTTGGCGCTATTGAGCGGATCAGTGCGGTGTGTGTGCCAACTTTTTTTGCTAAATTATTTTTAATATAATTTTTTTTATGCCTTCTAAAAAGCGGCCTAAAAACTACTAAAAAAATCACGTGCTCACTTCGCATGTTTATTTATTTTTAGTTTTATATTTTCTGTTAACCGGCCTAATTTTTCATGTGTCAGCGACTAAAATAAAATGATTTTTTTTTCGCGTCTAATGTGCGCTCATCTCAAATACCTACTTATTTATTAAAAAAAAAATCTATATATTTTATATGTTCTTGTGTTTCCTGTCCTAATTTTTCATATGTTCAAATCTCAAATATCTACTTATTTACAAAATGTTTTAATTTTTTACCGGCCGGTAATTTTTTATTACCAGTACGCTCATCTCAAATACCTACTTATTTGTAAACAAATTTTTTTAATTTTTTAAAATATTTTTTATGAACAATTTTTTTAAATTAATATATTCTTGTGTTAACCGGCTTAATTTTTTATATGCTAACAACAAAAAATTTTTATTGCATCTAAAGTGCGCTCCTCTTAAATATTTGTGTCGTTGCTTTACATGTTTTTCGCCTCCTTATCAAATCAATTGAAAATAATGCCCTTCTAGTAAACGACATTTTAATTGATCAGAAAACCCAAGACGAACATCGAAGCAGTAACAAATATGCCAACTTACAACGCATAGCAAATTTTGTGATGCTTTTTTTCACCGGCAACAAACTTTTTGTTGAGCTGGCTTTGCTTAGAAGCGATGCCAAAATCTTACTTCAGCCGGTCGTAAAATTTATATTTTATAAAAAGTTATTAAACTAAGGGAACGCTGTACAACAATTAAAAACCACTGTACACTTTTTTTGTGTTTTTCTTCGGTGAT
>JAYXIM010041926.1:0-11505 GCA_037575425.1 Anastrepha fraterculus | reverse complement strand
GAAAATCAGTATCATAAACGCGCATTACGAAATTAATTGCTTCACGGTTGCACAATACTTGGAAGTATTGAATATGTAATTCTGAGATAGATGCTGAGTTGCTCAAACTTTCCGTTTATTGAAAAGATGTTTAGTATATCTGATGGTTGCAAAACCCGCACGTGATTGTCAAGAAGTCAGTGCTTGCACACAGAGTGACAGCTTCATGTCGAAATCAACCACATGAGTTAAACGATTTTTGGAGACAAAAAGATGCCGCGAAACATCACACAGTTCAATAAAGAATCCATTTCTTCATGATCGCCGTAGCATTGTGCTATAGCGCGTCAGACTTTTTTGTAGATTTTTATGAAAGACCGATGTTATCCGTTAGCAATATAGACCCCTAAGGTGAATATTAGCGAACTATTTGTGAGATGGAAGCAAAGACCGTCAACAGGGTATTAGAAAATTGGATTGCCAAGGTCAGGGTCACTGTCATGTCAGGTGAGGTCGGTTAGGTTGAGTGGCTGTCATCCGACAGATTTAGGCCTGAATAGTCCCATTGTGATGCCACTGGAATTCATCCTTTACACTCCGGAGTCTTCTCTGAATCAACCTGTGGGTTTAATGAATTTTGTTAATTTCGTGAGACCTCTTCAATGATGTCAAGAAAGGTGAATCCAAGCGTAGAAAGCCTTTTTCAAGGCATGTACGCGGGAGGTGATCCATTATTTCCCTTTCTTCGATATTTTGACAGCTTCGACAAAAGTTATTATTTGGTACCCCCGGTCGATTTGCATGCTTTCCAATTAGACAATGTCCTGTTAGCACCCTTATTGTGTTTCTCATATCCTGTCTCCTAAGATTCAGTATCGATTTCGTGCGGCCGTGGTTCCATTCTGGCCAAGTTTGCCTGCTTATTTGGCAAAAAGGTGGCGGTAGGTAGGTTACGCTAAGGTGGTTTCTACTCTTCATGAAAGTGTAGAGAGAAACCCTCTTAGGCTTGGTGTTCCATTGTGATACATCTTGCTTCGGCTGAAGTCGGTCGGGGTAGCTATTCATTCGATTTAGTTAGAAGCAAATATTTTTCGAGTCTGTGCACTCCTGTGTTTACAGTTGGTTTTTTTGTTTGCGTTAGCGTTTTTTTTTTTGCCAAAAAACATTCGTAAAGAAACCTTAAATGTTCCGTTGCATAATTTTGCGTTAATTATAACTTATACAAGGTGGCGTAGAATTAATCACATCATCGGAAGATTTATAACTTTTGCAAATGGCGACGTACGTCCGTCATTTCTGACACAAACCGATGAGGAGGTAAAAGTCAAAACGAAGATATCCGTCACTCAAAATCTCAGAGTGAGGAGAGGTGTCGACTTCGCCATGCCTGTCAGTTCGTCCGTCTCTGTGCACGATAACTGGAAAAAAATGATATATTTCTCCAAAAAAGTACAAAATTACTCAAATTTGGTAGAAATAATGAAACCAAAGGAATAAATACAATGCAAAGTAAAATTTTGGTAAAATGGCCAGTGCCGCGCCCATCTTTCGAATAAGCTCTTCCATCAATCTTGACAATTACTTCATACAACTCGCCCAAATTTGGCACAGGTATTACTCCCCACCTCATTTAGATCTGACATAAAAGTTTTTGTAATCGGATAAAAGCTACGCCCACTTTTTATAAGTTGACAAAAAAAGTTTCCTCCTGTCGCTATAACTTTCATTGCCTATGAGTAATAGCCAGCTGAAATAAAATTTTACTAAACTGTGTGCGGGTTTATAAATTTAATTCGTTTAAGCCAAATCTGGGTTCTTTACTTCATGTCTACTACGTTCGAGTCAACATAAATTCAGTGATAGCAAATTTTTCGTAATGAAGTCGTAATGAAGGGCTGTATTCGCAACATTTTTACGACGGACTCAGTGATGAGGCTGATTACGAGTATATATGTATATATAATTGGCGAGCTCCTATTCCTATTTGTGGTGAGCGCCTTGATGTTGTTCCACAAATGGAGAGACCTACAGTTTCAAGCCGACTCCGATCGGCAGATATTTTTATGAGGAGCTTTTTCATGGCAGAAATACACTAGAAGGTTTGCCATTGCCTGCCGAGGGGCGACCGCTATTAGAAAAATGTTTTTCCTAATTTGGATATTTCACCGAGATTCGAACCGACGTTCTCTCTGTGAATTCCGAATGGTAGTCACGCACCAACCCATTCGGCTACGGCGGCCGCGGCTAATTACGAGTACTTTTTATAAAATGGACGTCGCGATGTCCTTCAGCTATCAGTTCTAGCATCTGCGTGACTACTATTCAGAAGTGCACTGGTTCGAAGACCTGGGCATGAAACATCAATTGACAGAAAATGTGTTTTCTAATAGCGGTCGCTACTCGGCAGGCAATAACAAACCTCTCTATTTCTGCCATGAAAAAGATCTGCGTAATCTCATAAAAAAACCATCTGCCGTTCGGAGTCGGCTTAAAACTGTAGGTCCCTCCATTTGTGGGACAACATCAAGACGCACGTCACAAATAGGAGGAGGAGCTCGGCTAAACACCCAAAAAGGGTATACGCGCAATTATGGGTATATTTTTCAAAATAAAAAAGTAATGATTTTTTTCTGATATGGAAACAACAATTTTTGTTCAATTCTGCCAAGTAAAAGAATGTCTCTTATGCCTTCATATTTGCATCTAATCAAAGACCTATATTTCCTATATTCGAAACACAAACAAGTTCACTGAACTCAATTAAATTCCAAACGACATTTATAGGCTTCCTTGAATACCCCCTTTCGCTTCTATGCTTCTATGCAAATACTTACATTAGGGGCTCACCAAAAAAAGTTATGGTTTGTCCAGCGGTTGTCCATACAATTTATTATATTTTAAGACTCTGACTAAAATATTTCGAAAACTTATTATTATTATTATTTATACAATATAACCCTAACTTAATTAGCACACTGGCTACTAGGGCCTTCAGTGCTTAATGACGGTTACAAAATGAATTATTTCTAACTGTACAATTTAAATATGAACTGATATAAAGGGTGGTTAAATTTCAAGGGCCGATGTTGAATGTGAATCACACCTAAACGTCAACGACACCGTTGGACTTCTTTCTTTGGTGTTATTTCAAAGAAAAGGTGTACGTCGGTAAGCCAGCAACAATGCAAGAGATAATTCGGCACATTAACGGCATAGAACCTCAATTATGCCTCAGCGTATATTTTAATCACATTGTCAAAAGTAACATTATTTAATAGAGTGGATGGTACCATAGTTCCGAATGCAGTAGTCCGTTTGGTGGTTAGTAGAGGTCTAGGATGTGTTCGATTGAGACAAAACTGACAAGTCCGGGAAAGAGAGCCGAGGAGAAGATGTTCGTGTGTTAGTTTAGTATGACCGAGTCTCAGACGTATGAAAGTTGTGATCTGGTGTTTGGAAAGGGAAGTTAGGAATAGGGATTTTTTACAACCTGGATTTATAAGGATGTATGGATGATTAAATTGAGACCATTCAACCTTTTTCAAGTGGGAAGAATGGAGGTTGATAGTTTTAAGGATGTCCGTTAATGTGTCCGAATGTGTCGAAAGTGATGGAGGGTTTCGAATATGTATTTTTGGCTCCTGCATCAGCTTTTATATTTCCAGGGATGCCTATGTGGCAAGGTATCCATAGAATCTTTATTTTGTTAGGATATTTTATTAATTTATCCCTGATACGACAAACGATCTGATTATCATTAGATATTTTTTATCGCTAGACAGACTGACAAGCTGTCTGTACATATTAAAAATTTTCCATTATTATTTGTGGCATTTTCGAAAACTTATTAAGATTTATGGTAGCAGGACCGATTTGATTAAATTTGTTTTTAAAAATATTTTTACAAAAAATCTCCGCAGATAATATAAGAGTTAATGCTTAAAAGGTCTGCATAAAAATGTTTAAAAATGTCATCAATGGCATCAAAATAATGAGAGTTTTGAATACTATTTTTGACTATTTCTGACTTTTTTGGATGATAGGTTCAGCGAAAACTTGACCAAAACTTAAAAAACAAATTAAATAAAACTTATAAAAAAGCCAAAACTTGACCTATTTAGACTTCTAAGGCAAGAAAGGTATTTGCTCACCCTTTTCGCCTCTATCAACACATCTTCGTTCCGTTGATAAAATTTTGAAACATTTTTATGAAGACATTTTAAGTGTCAGCTCTTCTATCAACTGCGTAGAAATTTGGAACAAATATTTAAAAATAATAATTTTATTAAATAAAACTCGATTTTTGGAGGTATTTCCCAAATCAGTACAACTCACATATAAAGATTTTGGAGCAAGTTTTAAAATATAATAAATTTTATAGTTCCGAAGGCAAAATAGTAGCGATTTGTTTTTTGTTTTTGTATGTCATCCACCCTAATGCACAAATTTATACATATGAATATATATGCATTTGTGTACCTACATAAAAAATTCCTTCACAAATTTTCATTAACAATTTGTTTATATTTCACCAATTATTTTATTTCCCAATTGTTATTGTTGTCAAATGTGTGTTTGAAAAGTATTAGAGTAATCACTTTTATTGGCTTTTATGAGGCAATTTTTACTGATTAAAACAAATTGATCCACACGCAAATAAACAAACAAAGATCAGACAAAATATGTGTGCGTCTACTTTTCTAATGTTTTCCTAATGTTTACGTTTGTACGTCTTTTTTAATGTCTTCAGGAAATCCAAACACCATAAACTTTCACAGGTAGCAGGAATATAAAGTTTTTAATTTAACTGTATCTGTGTATATACATAATTGTAAATAGTGCCAATTGCAGGGACTTTTTATAGACATTTGAAAATAATGGCATTTCGCCAGTGACTGAAAAGTCTGAAATCTAACGAAATTTAAGTTTCCATCAAAGCTGCCTGAGATACTGACATTTATGAAATACGATCGGCATTGCTCTTAAAAATTTAGTTTTTTAATAAAAAAATGTGAGTTTGTAAATGTAAAAAAATGTTAATTTTTTATACAGCCTCTGACATGCAGTAGGTGGCCAAATTATTGTACTCATACGACTTTTATTCAAGTCTAATTTTTTCAACCTTTTTTTCTAGATCATTTTTGTTGACAAAAATTGTCTTGAACATTTGGAGAGTTGAAAATACTCATAATTTGAGAATTATTATACTGTACACTTGCGATTTCGTTGGCAATGCTTCAAGCGATCAATGCAATTCTCAAAGCCCCGTTCGAATTTGTGCAGTTCAATTCCGTTAATAGCTTGTCTATTGTCTTCCATGAACGCGTCCAAAGTGGCTGGGTTATTAGCGCAGACTAAGGACTTGACGTAGTCGCAGAGAAAATAATCAAGCGGTATCAAGTCGCATCATCGCATGATCAGCTAGTAAACGCTCGCCGTGAAATGACCCAGTGGTGAAACACCTCCTTCACAATTTCGAGCATTGCATCGCTTGTATATATGACATGCAGAGCCATGCTGTTGGAACCACAGCGTGGATATCTCGATGTTATCTCAGTGGGGGTTCCTCAGAAATTCGAGTAACGTCGCTCTATTTGGAGAACCATTGAGGCTATCGGTGTCTCTTCCTTTACTTCCATGCTGTAAACTCCACTAAATATTCACATTCTCATGGCAGCCAGGTCTACGTTACGGGAATGACTCGGGTTATTCCCGCCCCAGGACTGCTGCCCCAGTAAACTAGCCCTGTCTAGTGTACCGTACCCACACCAAATATTGAATCTTTTGAAGTTCGAGTGAAGGTGAGAAATTCACTTTGCTCAGTACCACGACGACGAAATTGGAAAATAGAAGAAGGCTGCCAAAGAAATGTTTACTGTTTTTTTTGTAAGAAAGTCAAAAAGATACAGAAAGTTTGTTTAATTAACCCTGGCAGGCAATAGCAAACCTTCGAGAGTATTTCTATGTCCAAAAAAAAACAATTTGCCATTAGTGAAACGACATCAAGACGCACGTCGCAAATTCTAGGAGGAGCTCGGCCAAACACCCAGCAAGGATGTACGCGCCAGTTATCGAATGCAACTGCAAAGTGGGGGTTCCAATGATCCCGTTATGGTTATATGAACGACGAAGGTACGGCACGCTGTGATAGACCAAACTTCGAAAATATTGGTAAATTCCATCGAAATCGTCGAAATACGCTCACACGCTTCAGATGTGGTTAACCCGTGTATGGGAAAAGTCTTAGCTAAACAATAAAGCAACAAAACGCCAGCCTTGCCTACAATTCGATGCTTTCATGCTAAATGGACAACCAAGACTTGCTAGGAGCACATTATGGTTAAGGAAACCCAGCGAACTCTGATCGTCATTAGACTTGTTTTGGAATACTGAAACACGACCTGTGAAATTTTTGCATATGGGACCTAACACCCTATTCCAATTATTATAGAAATCGCTTTTTTAGCTGCTGCGATCCCTTTCACAATTCTTTTTTAACTTCCAGAATGTTAGCACCGAATGAGGCGGAATATGACCGCACCATCCAAAGACTCACTTAATTTTGAGTCCGCAGTAACCATCTCTTCTAACTTAATTATCTTCTTCTTTTTCATTAGCGCGATAATCGCGTGACCAAGTTTAACAAAGTGCGCCAGTTGTGCCTTCCTGGTGCTAACCGGCGCCAATTGGACACACCAAGTGAAACCAAGTCCTTCTTCACCTGATTTTTTCAAAGCAAAGGAGGGCTTCCTCTTCCTCTGCTACCATCAGCTGGTACCGCAACGAATACTTTGAGCGCCAGAGTGTTTGTATCCATTCGGACGAGATGACCTAGCCAGCGAAGTCGCTGGATCTTTATACGCTGCCCCACGTCTATGTCCCCTTAAAGCTCATACAACGCATTGTTTCATCGCCTGCGATACTTACCGTCGCTAACGTGCGAAAGAACTTAAACATCCGCTCATATTACACAGATTTAATGGAAGCTTAGCTCTCTTAAGCGGTACAAAAATGCTCGCCAATTACTTCTTTTTTCTGCACGATGCGGCGGTGTATCTGTACCCACCCTTCTCTATCCAACCTGAGCTGAATCTTTTACGAGTAGCATTGAATAGAAGCACAATTCAAACCCAGAAAATATTCCCTGTGATAATCTCTGGAGTGTTAGCAGAGAAGAGATGACACAACTGCTTCACCTTTGCATACGAAGACTGCACGACGACTAGTAAGAACTGAAAATAATAACACAATTTGTGCAAATTCCCCGCTGCTCAAAATTGGGTCTCCGCCTCTGTATTGTTCACATATTTGCTAAGCACACACTTAAAGATTTGAGAGTTTGCATACAACTTAGGCTTCCTAGTAGTCTTAACTTATCTGTTCGAGTTCTTAATTCTCATTTGCCCCATAGGCATTAGCTGTTTTTGATAGCCACTAGTAACTCACGGTGGTCTTCTTCTATTACAGTTTGTGTGGAAAAAAATTGCACATAAAATCTGAGCAGTAAACTTTGTGATGGAACAGACAATAAATACATGCCCAGTATAATTTAATAAAATATATTTTATATATATAAAAAGTAGCGTAACGGTAATAAAACTATATATTTTGCGCAAATTCACTGAAGCTCTACTGCGTAAAAGTGACCGGCTCTGTTTGTTCGCGACTCTGATTACTTAACTCCAATTTTGGTTTATTATTTATCCGACTAATTTTATCGCGAGGCATTGTTTGTGGTAAATATGTGCACAAGTAGGTTTGTATAATAAATATTTTAGATATAAATATCTGTTCACTATCTGATCTAATGTTTCTAATTTCGTGCATATGTGCATACAAGTGTACTTGTATATGTATGTCAAGAGCTTAGCCATGGAACATACCTGCATACGCATTATAAAGATAATTTGATTAGTAAGGCAGGACAATTAGATTTATACCCCACTGTTTTATAAATATGCTAAATTAGGTTGCGATAAGAAAATTCGGCACTATAAATCATTCTAATGAAATTACAATTAATTTTGCTTAAATCGATGAAGTTTGGTGGCACCTATCAACATATGCAGGCATGCATAAATGCACATTTTTTTTATATGGAGAAAATGCGGAAGACCGTTAGGGGAAAAATTATAAAAATTTGCACAATTTTTGACTAAAACTGCACACCGAACAAATTTCCACAAATTCCAATTAAAAAGCGCGGAATTCTGATGGAGAATGTATGGATATTTTCTTATTTTTGTACAGGTTTCGGCACTCGAAGTGTAACAAACTTCAGACCGCTGGCGCATCTGTTAGTTGGCTAAATGACAGTCCGGAATATTGTTTACAAGCGCGCGGAAGCATTTTGCCGAGAGATTTCAAACGTAAAAGTGTGATTGTATTATATTTGGCTGGAAAATCACAACCAGCGATTGTTCGTGAGTTCTAGCACATTAAAGTAAATAAAGTTTTTGTTTATCGCACCATTACTCGTTACAATGACACTGGTAGCATCGCGAAACGTCATGGAGGTGGTCATCAAAAGACTGCAACGTCACGTGAAATGGTTCAAAAAGTGAAGAAGCGACTTGAGCGAAATCCCCGTCGAAGTGTCAATCAAATGGCGAAAGAACTGAAAATAACTGATTGTAGCATCCGCCGCATACTGAAAAATGATCTTAAAGTTAAGACTTACAAAATCCAAAAGGCGCATCTCACACCAAAGCAGCAACAAGTCAGACTTGGGAGAGCGAAGGAGTTGATTCGGTTGCGCTGAAATCGGTCAATTTCCGAACATCGTGTTTTCTGACGAGAAAATTTTCCAAATTGGGCAATTCGTAAACTCCCAAAACGATAGAGTTTATTTGACCGACTGTTCATACGAAAATTTGAGTCATCGATTGGCCACTGGGAGGCAGCACCCGCCACAGGCAATGGTTTGGGCCGCTGTAACCATAGATGGGTGCTCTCCAATCGTTTTCATCGAGTCTGACGATCAAGGTAAATGCGTAATATTATCGGAAAAGTATTCTGGAGGTTGCATGTGAAGCCATGAACAGACAAACATTTCGATGGCAGACCATGGAAGTTTCAACAGAACTCGGCACCGTCTCACAAAGCTCGAGTGAACCAGGAATTGCTAAGACACAACGTTGCGAACTTCATACCGTTCACACAGTAGTTCTTAAATTCTCTAGGCGCGAATCCGATAGATTATTCTCTTTGAGAGAGCAAGGTCCATTTTGGAGAGCAAGGTCCGAACTAAAAGATGCACCAGTCTCGAGGCGCTGAAAAAAGCCATTGCCCGCGAATGGGCCAAAATACCTGCAAGTTACATTCGGGCAGCTTGCGATTCATTTCTGGACCATCTTAAGACCACAGTCAAGGCAAAAGGTGGTATTATTAACAGTAAATTGGTTCTTAATTTTGTATTATTTTCACACAATTTTTACTTTGAATTGAATAAAAGTAATTTTCCAAACTATGGCGTTTTTAATTGCCGACACTTCGAGCGCCGGACTCTGTATAAAGTTTGAAAATCTGACCTACCACCAAGATCAAAAAGTTACCCAAATTTATTCAGAAAATTCCTCAAAATTAATATTATTCCCTTCAAAGTACTTCCCATCAACTGCAACGCTCTTATACCAGCGTTTCGATCCAGGTTACGTTAGATATATCTGGCTGATCTGAATAGATCTCACATAGTAGTGTTTCCAGTGTTGTTTGGGTCGTGTTAAACATAGTTCGTGATACTTGTTTGGCTCTCGAAACATTGCCGGAACTCCATTTTCGTTATTGTCATCAGTGTCGTCTTCGGTTTTTCCATTTCTTATTTTCGGCTGTTAAAACGCGTTCCCCATAGTAGTTTTTCGACTCGATCGAAAAGGAAAAAAATAGCAGCGAGCCATATCCGATCAATTCGATGGCTATTTTGTTCTTGAGCAAAAGTTCGCGAATAATTATGGCACTGTGTAAAAGTATTTAATGCGGTATCAGCTGGTTGGAGCAGAGACTTGGCTTCACTTGGTGTGCCCAACTGGCTGATGCGCTTTGTTAAACTCAGTCAAAATCGGGTAAGCGGTTATCGCGCCAATTAAGAAGAAGAAGCGTAAAATCCACGAATTGTTTTCTCACAAATCTTTTCTTTTTTTGCGAGTTGCTTCGCATAAACGTCTCTTTGAGACGCCCAAATAATAGTCCTTATTAACTGTCAGATCTTTTGGCAAAATTCATAGTGTGTAACATCAATGTAATCCATAAAAATCGTTAGTATCGCTCTCTTTTTTGACTGAGAACGAGGAGTGTTTTTTTTGTTTTTTGGTTTTGCTTCATTTAGAGCTCTCCACTCACTCGCCTAATGTCTAGATTGCGTGTAGTGCTCATAAGCCCTGCTACTCGTTTTCAGCAATGATTCGTTTAACAAATTTTGGGTTGGTCGATTTCCAACCTTGGAAATCATGTCTTTGGTGATAGCAATGCGCCGCTTTTTTTGAATGAAATTCAGGTCCTTTGGCACCAACCTTACAGCAACACAGGCAAACCCAAATCATTAACAACAATGGCCTCAAGTCCTCTCCAAGTCTCTGATGGTTAATCGATCAACTTTTTTTTCACTATATTGAGTTGGTGGGATTGGAACTATGAGCTACTCCAATCAAGGAAATTACTCAATTGGGTTCTCTACTGTCAACAAACGACTAAATTTAAGTAGGATATCTTCTCTGGCAGCTACCGCATAGCCCTGACCCACAACCAGGCAACTATGATCAACTATTTTCAAGCATTTTCAAAATTGTATTCTTGTTTCGAAATTCGCCTCAACAGAAACTTGAGAAAATGATTTGCCAATAGGGAAGAGAATTTTTTCATTTGTTGAAATTTTAAATAAAACATGTAAGAATTTATTTTCGTTCAGATTTCAGTAATTTCAAAGAAATCGGCGTATATTTGATTTAAATCGGCTAACCCTACATACATACATATATCAATTTCAGCCTCGAAATAATTTTCAGAATATTTTACTTGACCTAATACAACAATACTTGAGCTTTCATTAAACCCTTTAAAAAATTGTATTATTTCTTAATTTTCATACTTAAGTTTATTTCTCACATTTGGGCAAAAAATCAAGAAATAAATAAAACCAGCAGCTCTGGCGTTGATCAGCTATGGCACGCATGACTTCATGACGCTCAAGCTATTTTCGTACTTGTGAAAATTAAAAAAAGAAACATTTTTTTCTCCATTGTTATTCTTGCATTTTGTCATTTTCTTTTCAATATTTGGCGCTAGAGTGTTAATTCATCTGTCACAAGTTTCAAGCAAATGTCAATTGACAGAGTTGTTCAACGCTTAGGCAGACGCAAACTTCGATTTACGCGTATTTACTTACACGGACACCTTCGTCGGAATACAAAAAAAAAAAAAAGAAAATACAAAAATACATACCCACTTGAGAAATTTCCATTTGTAAAAAAACTAATAATGGAATATCGTCAGTGAGTGGTTCATTTATTTATTGATAATCTTCCCTTTTAG
>JAYXIM010041924.1:0-36523 GCA_037575425.1 Anastrepha fraterculus | reverse complement strand
CAATTCATAAAAAATTTTGTCACAAATTCTATAATTACATATATGTATGTATGTATATATTAATGGACACGACTCTAGTGAAACAGATAACTCGTAATGAACTGTTACAACAGCAACTCTAATGAGACAAATGCGTAAATATATTTTGATTATTTTTATTAATTGCTTTCCTTTCTTCATATAATAATATATAAATATTATTCCCGGGCTGGTTTTACTGAGTCAAACGCGTAAACATATTAAACTAAAGCATTTTTTTAATATTTTCTTTTTACTAAAAAACAAAAATACGGCAACCCTTAATGTAAATAACATTCTGGGCTGGTTTCAATGAGTCAATGAGGTGCTAGATCGAGGCTGCATGCGGATGACCCATTAATTCGATTTTCTCGAAAACTCTCTTGTGTGACCCGATAAGTGAGAGCTCTCATTGGCTTGATGAGGTTAGTTTTCCTTAGTTCTTCAAAAACTTCTATCAAACAAGTGGCTGTGTAGCACTGAGAATTAACTGTTTTAAGTTTCTTTAGTGGTACAGTAGCGACATGGGCAGATTTTCCGAAAAAATTGGTCACCATTTGCTTTGAGGTGCTTCTTCCGCAAACAACTTTTATTTTATAAAGCTCGTTTCGGAGCACACGGACTTTCGATTGCTGTTAGTTTCCGGTCATTAAATAGGTCCAAGATTCGTCACCTGTTACGATATCATAACTGTGGTTTGAATCACCGCGGCTGGTTTCTTCAGCAATTCGACACGAGTTACTTTTTATGCAATTGTGAAATTATGCGGATTCCAAAGAGAACAAATCTTCTTGACAACCAAATGTTCATGCAATATTGAATGTTTGCTGATCCCACCAATGCCCAAGGATGGCTTTATCTCGCGACATGTCGCAGGATAATCCTTCGTTATCAATTGCCGCACAGCATTAACTGTTTGTGGCACGACAACCGCTTTAGGATGGTCTTCACGAAATTCATCTTGCAAAGATTGAAGGCCACAAGTGTGGTGCTTCAACGTGAAAAGTCGAAATAAGTTAATGAATGCACACCTGTCTCGATAATCCACGTCAAAAATCGTAGTAAATCATCGCACGAAAATTTTCACGAGTTAATTCCATCTTTTGAGCGAACTCACTGAAAAAAAGAACAAATAAAGCTCGCAAGTGAAAATGTTATATGTAAGTTTATACTACGAAATACCAGACTTTTCCTTAAAAATAACGAATTACAACTCATCACACTTAGCGATTTTTCACCAATCTGCGGCATTTTTAGTTTGGCCGTTTCATTGTGCGTCTTATTTTAAGAGACGCAATTCCATTATTCATACCAATCGATGGACCGGAACGAAAGTTAATCGATAAAAGTTTTCTATATCTCACATAGTTGTGGAGATATCGCAGACAATTGTGCATATTTTTCGATTTAATTGAGCTGATTTGTAACAATTTTTTTAACGAGTGTTACTTTCAATTAATCAATACTTTACTTTTTTCGCCTGTTTTAAAATATAAATAAAAATTACAATGTGTACGTTTGATATTTTTCCATATTTAATATTTGTATTTTTATTCCAATAAATCTCCCTACTACAATCCGTTCACAAGTTATTCCTGTATTTATCAAATATCAATATAAACTACGCCATAGTTGGATTATTTTATTTGTTGTTAAAAATTCACACACACATCTACAAATATATAATATTAACCAAACGATAGCAATGAAATGCCTTTTGCTATGCGCTTTAATTAAATGAGTGCACAATGCAGACGTTCGTATGCACATCGTGAAAGTTTAGCAAAAGCATAATAAATAAAAAATATATATTAGCAATAACATACAAGTTAACAATTGAAATGTTTAAGAAAGCATTTAAGTAGCTAAACATTTAAGTATAGAAAATAGTAACGAAAAAATTGCACTTTATTTTGTATAATAGATGCTGCTAGCAGCTAAACTCTCTCATTTTTTTATCTCGCTTACGCTCTTCGACTCTCTCTCTTTCAAGTATAAATCTAACTGCTGCACTAAACTCTCCCTTTACTCTCCATCTACTTTCTCTTTCTTTTTTGCTAGCATTCACTTACAACTAATTGCACGGCGTTGCTTGCGGGCGGCGATTTTGCAATGGCAAACAATGAGCTTTGATGATGTGAAGAGTGATCGTGATAATGAATGCAGTTAGGACGTGTTTACATACAGTCAAGAGCGGCTGAAATGGCGAATTGAAGTTGGCTTCAACGCAGAATGTTGAAAAATGCGAACTCAGTGTGAGGCACGCAACAGTTAAAGTACGAAAAATGGCACTCTTGACAAGGGACAATCAAATAAGAAGCGTCTATGTAAACGCGTCCTTACTCGCCTTTTGATTTAATTCACACATATGTGCGAATATAATGTGTTAATGATAATTTTATTACATTTTTTTTTCATGCGTTTAAAATCTTAACCCTCATCACACACAGCAATTTTTACCAGCATCTTCATATTTTATACCAAATCTGTGGATTTTTGATAAAACAACTTAAGCAGTTCCGGTGGTCTAGAGCTCGAAAATTTAGGGTAAATTCAGGATTTTTTTTTTACAACAAAAAATTTTTGTTTTTAATTTAAAAAATGGCGCTGAAGTTGACCCTCCCGAAAAATTGGACCTGGACGGTGTTGTCCATTTTGGCTCTTCTATTTATCTGAAACACAAAAACCAAAAAAAAAGTTATGTCCCGCTACTACAATAAAAAGAAAAAAATTGACCAAAATGGCGCGATTTTGAAGTTGACACTCTAAAACTGGGTTTTTTTCAGTTTTTTAATAAAAAAAGAAATAGGAAATAATTGAAATAATAATAGAATTCTAGTACGAGCGATAGCCATTAAATATTACAAATGCAGACGATTCGGTTGAATAGACACCAGACCGAAAAAAGTCGTTTCGAGATAAATAAATTTGAGATGCAGGAGCGCTAGAGCTCTCTACCTAGTTAATGGGCTGTAGAAGCTATAATATTGGGAATATCCTTCCAAAAATTTTACAGTATTTTCTTAAGATACTATACTTTCGAAATATCGAAAAAACAAAACAACAATTTTTTTAAATTTCTAGACCAGCGGGTCCCCTTAACGCACTTGCACATTTTTTACTTTACAAATTTTCTCAAGTTGAATGCTTAAGCTGCAGCTATGCATCATTCATTGTTTCAATATTGAATTAGAGCACAAAAGTTTAGTATTTACTAATTAAAAAAGCTTTTTTGAGCATTTGGAAGTCTTTATTTTGCGCTTTAAGTGCTCCATTGCTTGCTCGTCTCTTTGTATAGTGCAGCTGTCTCGTTCACAAGTGTCAAATATGATTGGCGTACGAAGGCATTTTCAAAAATTATAAAACTTATCACGGGGTGATTAATTACGCGCCACCCTCTTTATTGCTTAACAAGTAGCAAGTGCCAAGTCGCCTTAAGTTGCTTTGACAAAAGTCCACAGAAATGTTACCATGCAGATTTTCTCTACCATGAACTTTTTCGCAATAAAACTTATACGATTACTATTTAATTTAGTGGAATGGAATGTGTAATTGGCACGTCATTGTATTTTTCTTATTTTTCGTCAATTATTTTTGCTTATAATATATATTTATGCATCTATGTATGTATGTATGTATGTGTATTGGTAATAAAAACTCTGCTCATGTCTCAAAATCATATCTTGAGATTAAAAACTGTATGATGCGACGCAATAATTGTTACATAAGTACGCTTTTTACAAAAAGCATTAATGGACAGTTTTAAGGTACAAATTTTAAGCTAAACAATTGTTCACGTTTTTTTTGTTTTTGTTTTTTGATTTCTGCACTTAATAATAAATTAGTTTAAACTACGTTTAGAAGCATTGCACAAAGAAAGCTTTTCAGTATTTTTACAGATATTTAACAAAGCGAATAGGTATAAAAAAATTGGTTTAAATCTTATGCTATAGTTAACAAAATTTTAAACTATTATATTAAAAAGACTTAAGTGTAAATATGCGAACTTCGCATAGTTCAAGGTGTGCAACAGATTTTAAAATATGTGAAAGCGCATTCAGAGCTGTCGAATAATAAATTTTTAAAAATGTTTTGGTATTTTTATTCAATTAATGAAACAAATTTTTAGCAGACAGGTGAAATTTAACTATTCTACATTTTTTTTTTATATCAAAAAAATTTTTTTACTAATATAAGGAGGACCCTTACGCTGCCAAAAATATTGAGTTTTTAATAAAGATGTTAATTGCTAATATTCAGATTCTAAGTAATAAAAATTTAGAATGAAGACAAACTCCTCTTTATTAAATTAAAGGCTTACAACTCTTCTTACCATTAACAAAAAATAATTAATGTTAAAAAATTACATAGTCAAATATTTTGTTAGCCCACAAGAAACTTCAAACGCTTAAAGTGAAGCCTGCTTTTATGGGCTTTTCTTAACAGATTTTCAACACAAAAGTAAAGCCTAATTTTATGGGCGACCGCCGTAGCCGAATGGGTTGGTGCGTGATTACCATTCGGAATTCCCAGAGAGGTCGTTGGTTCGAATCTCGGTGAAAGCAAAATTAATAAAAACATTTTTCTAATAGCGGCAAACCTCCGAGTGTATTTCTGCCATGAAAAATCTCCTCATAAAAAATATTTGCCCTTCGGAGTCGGCTTGAAACTGTAGGTCCCTCCATTTGTGGAACAACATCAAGACGCACACCACAAATAGGAGGAGGAGCTCGGCCAAACACCTAACAGAAGTGTACGCGCCAATTATTATTATTATTTAAAAAGACATATAAGTATTTTTACTTTAAAAACGTTTAACACAAAAACATCCTACTTTAAATGAAATGACCCAAACAAATTTCAAAGAAAAAACTCTTCAATTTATATGAACTGTCTCAAGCAAATTTGAACAGAAAAGACTCCTACTTTTAAATGAACTGCCTCCAACAAATTTCAACACAAAAAAAATTTACTTTTACGTGAACTGTCTCAAACAAATTTCAACACAAAAAATGCTATTTTTAGATGAACTGCCTCAAACAAATTTCAACACACAAAAAAATCTTCTCTTTATATGAACTGCCTCAAACAAATTTCAACACAAAAAAAATCCTACTTTTATGGGCGGGTTTTAAGAAAATTGTAACATAAAAATAAGTCTACATTTACGAATCGTTTAAATAAAATTTTAGCATAAAAGTCAAGTCTATTTAATGGACGGCGAAGTCTACTTTTATGAGTTGCCTTAACAAATTTTCACTACGAAGAAAATTCTACTTTTATATGAGTTGCTTCAAACAAATTTCAGCATAAAAGTGAAGTATACTTTTATGCGCGCCTTCTAATTAAATTTAAAATAAAAAAGGTCTAAATTTATGGTTTGTGGTAAAAAATGTTCAACATGGAAGTAAAGTATACTCGTTGGCATGTTGAACTCTGTTTTTCTGAGTTGCGTTACCAGATTTTCAAAACAAAGGGAAGCTAACTTCTATGAGCTGCCTTGTCTCTGCCTCTTAACAGAAAAACAAGGAATACAATTATGAGCGGATTAAAAAAAATTAAAGAAATTTTAAATTTAGGCGATAAGTTCCCGAGATAATAGAGGAGTGTACTTATTGTTGTTTTTTTTTTTTTTAATAAAATTTCAACAAAAAAGTACGCAATTTTTAACAAGAATTTAAGACGAAAGTTAGATGTATTTTTATGAGTTATTTTAAAAAATTCTCAACTTAACAGCGAAATGAAAGTTTTTGTACTTTTTTTTTAATAAAATTTCAACAAAAAAGACAGCGGTTTTTAACAAAAATTTTAAAATAAAAGTTAAATGCCATAACTGTGCTAAAATTTCTAAAAAGCCTAAAACTCTAGGGTTACAAAATAGGCCTTTCACAATAGATCAGCTCTGGTCGCAGTGCGTAATGGCCTTCTAATAATAATAATAAATGCCATTTTAGGAATTATTTTAACAAATTCTCGGTACAAAAGCGAAATCTACTTTTTGGGACTGTTTTTTTTTTCAATAAAATTTTAACAAAAAAGTGAGTGGTTGTGATTAAAAATTTTTACACAAAAGTTAAATGCCGTTTTATGCGTTATTTTAACATATCCTCGACATAACAGCGAAATATAATTTGTTTAACTGTTGGTTTTTGGAAAAAATTTTAACAAAAAAAGTATACGATTTAAAAAAAAAAAGTTTAAACAAAAGTTTAAAATATTTTTACGAATTATTTTAACAAATTATCGACATATTTAAAAGCGAATCCTACTTTTTTGGGTGTTTTTTTAAATAAAATTTTGACAAAAAAATATAAAACTTTTAACAAAATTTTTTAAACAACAGCTGTTGTTAAAATAACCCATAAATATTTTAACAAATTCTTAGCATAACAGCGTAATATAATTTTTTGGACTGCTATTTTTTTTAAATAAAATTGTAACAAAAAATGTTAATAAAATTTCAAGAAAAAAGTTAGGTTAATTTTATAAGTAATTTTTATAAATTTTCCGCAATTTCCTATTTTTAGGCCATTGTTTTAAAAAGTTTTCAACAAAAAGTGATGCATACTTTTATGAGCAGAAAAGAGAGTTAAGATCTCCGTTTACAAATTAACTCAATTATTTTCCAAACATAAAAAAATATTATTTATGAGCAGCTTTAACAAGTTCGAAATCGATTTTCTAAAACTACTTTCCATTCGAGGTCACTTTATAAATATTCACCATCCGACAGCCTTGGCATGCGCTTTCTTGCCTATCAACTAAAAAACGTATTGCATAAGTACATACAATAATGAAAAAGCTACATACAGCCACGTCCACAGAAAGCAACTAACTGTGTAAATATTACATTCTGTCAACCACATTTCTTTCTATTCACTTTTAACTTTCACATTAAACTTTATGTTGCGAGTAGTTTCGTCAGAGTATCTCGTATTTATGATGTAGGTATGTATGATAAGCGGCGTTAGGCCAGTGGCGCACTATTGAGTTATCTAGTTAAGGTGAATGTTTCCTTTTTTTGTTGCAACTACATTTTTTGGCTTCTGAATATCGCTACTATAGAAACAAAAAATAGAGAAAAAATACTACTAACTTCATTTTGCGTTCGCTTTAACTTTGCTAACAGTTGCTTTGTGGCAAAATGGCAACACACAAATGCTGAGAATTCCATAAGTTCTTTTAAAAACCTACCACTACTTCATTTTAAAATAGAATGTACGAATGATCACGCTCCAGCTGAGTTTTGGCGCGCATCGCCACATTTCCCATGGGATCGGAGGGTGGCGGTATGCCGCTGGTTGGGTGTGCTGCCCCCTTGTAAAAAACTTCGGTGCGTCCCGATTTGTAGCCATAAAAGACGGCGTCGTGTGACCTATAAAAGAAAGGGTATTATAATTTTTTTATCTTTTTTGTTGAAATATATGAGGCCTTAATTTGCGGAATTCATTTGCTGGCGTTGGCTTTTCAGGCGAATTATTCAGCAAAGCAGGGGGTTTAAAATAGTTATAAATTTTTGTGAAAATTGTTTACCTCAAAACCACGTCCGTTAATTCAACATTCGACTGTAAGTCTTGATGTATGCATTCCAGTGTATTCAATTCCAACGGATTCCATGGTCCATTGCGCTCTAGCGTATCCCACTTTGCATCGATGCACATGAAACTGTAGCCTCCTTCACGCTTATCGCCCTCCACATTGACATTGAGTGTTTGATTTAAATGTGATTCCATGTGCGGAAATTTCGCCACGCAAATATCGAACTGGAAAAAGTAACAAAAAAACATCTCAGTAAAAATAAAAAATAAAATCTTAGTAAGAATAAAAAAATTTTAAAATTAAAAATAAAACTTTAGTAAAAAAATTTGAAAGTGAAAAAAACTAAAATAAAAAGTATTAAAAAAAAAAGAATTAAAAATAAAACAAAAATTAAAAACTAGAAAACAAAATCATAAAATTAAGAAAAAAATTAAAAAATAAAATTTAAAACTTAAAAATAAATTTTATAAAATTTTAGTAAAATTTAAAAAACAATATTAAAAATAAAAAAATATATAAAAAAGTATAAGTAAAAATATATTAAAAGTATATATGAAATTAAAAATAAAAAAATATATAAAAAAGTATAAGTAAAAATATATATAAATAAATACAAAATAGAAACAAATATACTAAATTTAAAAGAAAACTAAAACTAAAATTTAAAATAAAAAAATAAGTATATAAATAAAAAAAAATTAAAAATATAATAAAATTAAAAAGAAAATTAAAAAATAGAAAAAAATATAACAAAATTAAAAAAGTAATAAATTAAGATAGATTTGATTAAAAAATATTGCAATATTGAGAATTTTAAACATAAAAAAATGTTTAAATTAAAAAATAATAATTAATAATTTACAATAATAAAATTAAAAAGTAAATTAAAAAAAAAATTTAAAACAAAATTAAAAAAGGATAAATAAAAATAAAAAAATATAATAAAATTAAAAATACAATTAAAATTAAAATATTGTTTAATATCTTTTATACTAAAGATCACTCTGTTCGCCACTTCTCTGCTCGACTAACTTAACTAAAAATTTGCATGTGACAGCAACACCAAAGTTATCGAGCAAAATTCGCCGCTAACGAGTATATCTAAGAGGCCTTAAGTTACCAACAGTTTATACGTGTAGAGTTACCATCTTTCCCAATGATTAGAGGCTAACAATGCATACAACTATAGCCTAAATTTCTCTAGAAACTCTTCAGCTCTGCCATCCACTTTTCGCAGAAAAATATCCCTCAACGTATGTACTATATGTCAACTCACCATATTATGCACAATGGGCTGCTGGCGCGCGGTTCCCTCTTCCATTAACAACAACAAAGTCATATTTTGCTGGCCACACATATACAACTCCAGCCGCTTTAAGCCATTCGAAGTGCTCTGTACGTTGGTAGGCAATGTCGCCAAGGCGTCTACAGCGTCCTCACATTTCAATGAACTGCGGCGCGAAAACACTTTCGATGTGTTTAGTGGCGTCTGAATCTCTACCGAACTGGCATCCCACGTATTACTCGTATGTTCCTCATTCAAAGCCAACACTGAAAGCTTAGCCATGAGTGGCGTGAGTGGCACACCACCCGGCTGCTTGCGACTCGCTGCAGCAAATTGCTCGTTTGACGCTGTATCGGCGAGTGGCTTCAGAGGAAGACTAAGGGACTTCTTGTCTAGTGGAGTTTTAGCTTTTTGCGTTGCCACAACTGCAGGTGCTTCTGTATTTAAATTTCGATCTGCTTTGAGCGTTTTGGTGGTGGTGTTGTCGGTATTGTCGCCTATTTCCTGACGTATCGACCCATCCAACTTTTTCAGCTCTTTATCAAACTCTTTGAATTCCTCAATGAGTTGTGCGATTTCTATATCCTTTTTTGCGCTGCCATTGCCACTGCCACTTTCCGCCCAAAGGCGATAGTATTTTTCGATAAACTCTTGGAAAAGACTACGAGATATGGGTTGGCCATTCTCGTTAAAAACAGGATAGGTGGGATCTGTTATGGTTCGTGAAATGCGGTTATTCTCATCCGAGTTGTCTGAATTTTGCTCTGCATCATCGTCATTCTCTATAAAGTCGGGCGATTCGATGGCCTCGATGCCGCTGATGCTGCCATTGCGATTGACGTCAGTCTTAAAGCTATGCGAAAATTGTTTCAGTGACAATTTCTTCGAGATTTTCTTAAGTGAATCTTGTAAATCGGTGAAGGATTTACGTCGCTCCAATTGTTTATTAGGATTAGCAATAAAATTTTGAAAGAATTTCTCAAAATCAAGACGCAACGAATTACGACGGTTCGCAGTTTGTGTCTTTTGCTTATTCGAATTACTTTCATCCTGGAAGAGAATGAAATGCAGGCAAAACTTTTACAAATTCGCGTGTATAAAATTTCGTCTTTCGAAACTCACCTCTGGATTGGCGCAAATTGACATAATATTCCCCACTTGCAGCACTTTATTCTCAGTCATCGGTGTTGAACACACACTGGTGCGTCCAATGAACTCCGGATACGAATCTGTCTCATCAAAGTTTATCGAAGCTATGCCCGACTCAGGCAGCTCCTTCGAGCTACCCATGCCGTTGCGATGCCGTAACGGTAGGTGGGTGGGACGTATCAACAACGATTTTGGCCGCACGGCTGCCGGCGTTTGCAACACAGCCGTTGGTGTGGACACGCCTTCCTCCACATGCTCACCTACCGTGCCGCCACCTGTACTGCACTCCTCTGGTATGTTAGTGAAAATTAACGACTTGTCGCGTTTCATTTTGCGCTTCGAATACTGAAAGGGCAACAGACCCTGTGACAATTGGGTGGTCTGCAAAGTTTGTGCGCGTTGTGCGTCCGCAGCTAAGCGACTATATTGCGGCACATCCACATAGACGATTAACATTTGCACGCCATTGGGTATATGGAAATCGGTGATGTGTATCTGTTCGGCGGTAGTACGTATATGAAGCGGATCGGTAAGTACGAGCTGCTTGGTAATGGCGTCGCCAAGCTGGGAAGCAACCACTCTATTGGAAATTAATAAGATTAATTAAATACAAGTTCGGAATATGCTTTTGCACAGTAAGTATGGCAAGCTACACACTTGTTATGGTAGAGTACGGCACCGCCCAGTATGCCCTTTGTTTGCTGACAACATTGTAGTGTTTGTATGGCATCCAAAAATATATTGCTGGCCGTCTGAAAAGGTGCAGGTAGGATTTAGTAATTTATTTAAAATGTAAGCAGTTTCTTTTTTTACCTTAGGCATTCGCAGCTTTGGTACGTTTTGGAAAATATGTCCGTTACGTTGTAAAATCGGCAGATATGTTTCGAATATGTGATATAACTTTTCCGAGAGGTTTTTATATTGCGCCTGCTGTGGGAACTGATCGAAGAGACTTTGCAAATCGCGATGAAAAAACTTGACAAGCGAAGCGAGCAAATCAGCGCGTTGCTCGAGCAAATAATCGGTGATGTTACGATCGGTGCCAACGGCCTGCAAGATAAATTGCACGATTCAAGAGAAAAATAATGAAAATTAAAATAATAAAACGCTTGTGGTAAACTCACCAACGTAAATCTGCCGAATTCCTTTAGCACAAATTTTCCATTTTGCAATGCCATAACCTTTGGCTTAAAAAAGCAATCCTTCAGAAAGAATGATATGCCCATTAGCTGTCCACAAAGCGCCACTTTCTGCGTATCCGATACCCAGCTGGGATGAAAATAAAGCACTGCCTTCACGGGATCATCGGCTTCTTCTTTTAGACACTCATTGTCGTAGACGAAAACAATCATCGTCTCCCTGCAAATAATTTCAATTATGAATTACCAGTTATATAAACTAGCAAAAATAATAACTATGGCTTGTCAACAATTTTGGCCACCAACAACACCTTCCATCAATGTTTCTTCGATTAGCACGCTCCACTTTCGACCAGCGTAAGCGTTTGTACTTTCGCAAGCCTGCAAACATTTTAGTATTTTAGTTTCTTTAAAATCTTTCTACTGCCAGCATCTGAATAAATGCGATTTACTAGTCAACAACTCTTTACTAGCTATGCCGTATTTGTGGAGTTGGCATGTTGGCACGACTACGACTAAATGAACGTCTATCAACATTCTAGTGATAAAGCGAAAATTGCCAATTACAACGCCATAGCACGTCACCAAAGTGAAACTGATAAGACAGCTTGTTGGCTCGATTAGCCCTAGCGCTACCGCCCACATTGTACTATAGTAACTAACGCCATAGAGTAGCCAGCCCATATTTGTTTGTCTCCAGACGCATTCTAAGCGCGCGACTAGCAGAGTGGCAGACTACTAAATATCAATTACGAAATTGCGTTGATATACGTTTGAAGAAAGAAGTATGTGATTGTGCAGAGTCGTGGGAAATAGTAAAGGCGTGTTCCCGTTGTAGTGGGGGTGATGTGGGCAATGAATGGCAATTAGTCGATTGAAATATGAGAAGACGTGAGAGTTGAAATGAACGACAGGCATGCTTATTTGTTTGCGTTGTTCTAGTTGTTGTAGCTGGATCGTTTATGTTGAGAGATGGGGCAGAAAGTACTCATAACATTAGCGTATACAATAGATTTGGTTGTTTTGTTGTTGTTGTTGTCAGTATGGGTGCACTTAAAAATGTAAACACAACGAAAATATGGGTGTGCATACAACTTCAAAGCGTATGGATAAAAGGAAGACAAATTAAAGGCGTGGGTCCCACCGCATTGCGTACGAGTTGTGGGAGAAAATTTATATTCATGTATATGTAAAATTGTGCATGAAGCGTGTATGCTCGAATGCATTACCCATACAAAAAAGTATTTTCAACCTTTTTACTTGGCCCGAGAAACAACCACTTTTTCTATAAATAAACTCCTTTGTTAATTTCCCAATCAACTAATCTCTTTCAATAAGGTGTGTGTATATTATATTCATTAATTTCATGGCCCTTTCGCAATGAATGGTGCAACACCCACAATCACTTACTTGGCCATCCTTACTACGACGCTTTCTCCACTTAAAACTTTTCACTAGTTGCAAATCTTTATTAATTGCACTTCTAATGCAAAGACATTACTTTTAGTTAAACATATTTTAAAACTGTGAATTTTTGGCTGGACTGTAGGAATTTTTTTATTTTAAATTCCACTGCACGACCGGACAAACTAAAGAGGGTTGGAATTTTTCTTATCAGTGCAAACTGAGATTATTCGAAATGTCAAAATGCACAACTTATCGATTTTCGAAATAACAGTTTTAGTAGCACTGTGATTGCATATGAATGCTTTGTTTGCCAAACTGTTGGCCAGAATATTAGAAAATAGAGGCGAAATACTAATGTACAGAGAATTTAGAAATTTGTTAAATGAATCTTTTAAAATAACATAAATGAAAAGTTTAGGTAATGCAGGCTGATCTGAAAAATATGTCACTCGACTCTCCTTGCAGAAGTATCAGAACCTTTGTACGTCTAAGATTTGAACATTCAATTCCCACACTAGTTATTTACTAAATATACCCTCGAAGCCGTCATGCTCATACTGCAAAGTCCAGATTTATCAGTGCAACATCTCCTGGACGAACGCCTTGGACTAAGCCAAATCCGAACAATAGTTTTTGGAAACAGAAAAATGATATATAGTATTGAAACCAAAATGTGTAGAATTCATTAGGAATAAGGGAAATAATTTAATGTAAGAAATGTAAAGTATTGCTAGTACTAAAAAAAATATATATATAAAAAAATTACGTATATATCGTCAAACTCAGCATTAAACATGGACAATAAACACAATTTATTTATTTAATAAAAAAAAACCTATTACAATTTTTCCAATTTTTTATATTAATAATTTGTTTTCAATATTTTATACGCAGCATTCGCCAATAGGTTAAGTGTTTTTCATAGCATGCAACCCTGCATATTTTCCATGCCCACACTGGTGGTTGGGCAAATTCATCCACTTTATGTATACATACAGAAGGCGCTGAGAGCGATTTCAGCTATGGCCACCGACGCACTCAAGTGAAGTAAATTGTGCTAAAGATTTGTGTTTTGTTTATTTGTTGTTTTAAATTAAATCATATTTTCCAATTATCCCTAATTTTTGGTGAGTTAAATGTGAAACCAAAGCTCTAACAAAGCAAATTTTTCATATCAAGTGTGCTAAATAGTGGAAATATTGTGACAAAACCAGTTGAAAAGTGCAGGAAATTGGGGCTCATTACCCGTTTTCGTATTTTCTTCGCGCTGCTTGTACTGGGCGCTGTAGCGTATGTACGTACGTACATAGGCGTGCATATGTGTTGTGTATTTGTGTGCGTGCAAGCTCATCGTTTTTGTTGCATTTATATGTGCTGTGTATTTTTTTGTATATAATGCAAACAGGTTTTGTTGGAGTACGCTACGACCAAACATAAAAACTACAGCAACAACAATTGAGCATAATACAGTGCAACAACAGCAGCAACAAGCACAGTTAATGTATGCATAAAAAAAAGCAATAAGAAAACAAGAAATAACGTCAACAACACCGTTGCTACGACGTTATTATTGACGACACAACGACGTCGTCGGCGTCGTCAGCTTAGATGGTTGACTATGTTGGTGGTGGTGTTACTTTAATGGACATAGAACCGCGGGGGGAGCGCGATGTGTAGTGACAAACCGAAGAAAAATAAAACTCGTCACAAGTGGGGCCACAGGTGAATTGGAGTGGATTGGATTAAGGCGGGGACCCACACGCTCTCGTTCGATTACTCGTGTGTGATCGGCGTTCGCTCGTAGTTTTTGCTGGCTAGCTTTCTGATTGCCTGACTGGCTCGCTTGTGGCAGCCATTGAACAGCAGCAGCCAAAGTACCAGCATAGAACAGAAATAAAAGAAATGAAAGTATAAAAAAAATAATAAAGCGATTGAACAAGCCAGCAACTAAGACAAAAGGTCTAGCAGGAGCCAAGTTGGTTAGCTTGAGTGTTGGCGGTGGTGTTCAGATACTATTGGCAGCAGCACTATTAGAGCTTTAAAAGTAGCAGTAGACCACTTAAATAGTATATACAGATGAACTGGTGATTGGTGTTTTATGTTACGTGTGTTTGCAATAATTCCGCGATTGTCATTTTTTCCGTTTCAAGGGTAGCTGCGACGTTCTGTCTGCCATAACATGTAGTGCCATAAAAGTAAGTGCCAACTTAAACAACTAAGAGACTACCAAGTTGTGTTAGTTGAAGGTGATGATGGAACAATTTGTGTGCCATTTGCTCTACGAGCTATACTGAATACCATAACCAGATCAGCAATGATAGTTGTTTGGGAGTAAACTGCGGCTGCTGTTTAGCTGGATCCATTGTAGGGCGGCCAAGTATGTAGGTGTAAGTAGGTCTGAAAATGAGTCACAATCGCCGGAAGGACTGCTACTTGCAGATCACATTCGCTGTGAAAAAGTTTATCTGAATGCTGTTATGGGCTATTTCAACTTGCTATCCCATAAGTAAATATGTACATACATACCCGAATATGTATGAACACATACCCAGTCATCAAGCTTCCTACTATATTTGCTCCTCTGCTACTGTTCTTGAGCTATCACTGCTCTTTGCATTGTAAATTTTTCTGATTAGCATTTTTATCAAGTAGCGGATGCACGAATGTATTGTGGAGCGTATTTCAAATACACATATTTACATACATATGTGTATGTGTGGAGAATACTGAGCTTAAACTAAATTGGACGGCACGAATTGTATCTTGAAATTAACGTACATACATACTCACAAATTAACATATTTCATTCATGCTTTTGGGAAGTAGTACAGCGCAGCATCTTTTCCTCAGTACCTTATCGGGTCAGGGTGTTATGAGTGGGCGCTGGCGGTGTTTTTATGTACATATGTACAATTATAGTCTTATATGTATCTGGTTTAAATTTTATATTAAACCGCAACATGCTCTCTAGGTTCGGTGCGAAGTATGTTAATATATGTACATAAGTATATGTATGTATGTACATGTAGAACTTTTTATAAGACAATTAAAACAGATAGAATCATGTGATCAATGAGAGCAACAGCAACATTCATTAACGTGACATGACGTTTACGTATTGTAATTAGTTGAAATTTTCCTATTAAATAATTACACTGTATTGCTCGATAGATCTTTGGCTTGAATATTGTTGGGCTAACTTTGATAAACGTTTACAATTGATTGCAAACACCTGTGAATGTGATTGTGAATTTTTTAGTTATGCATGACTACATTAAATTTTAAACAATTCAAGAGAATCAAATGATTCATATAAAACACGCGCAGCTACACTGGAAATCTTTATTGACACATTGTGTCGATTGGCGAGAGCGTGTTTGTAAATCGCATTAAGCGTGAATACACGAGCGAAGAATAATATATTGGCCAATAATACATGTATCCATCACGCGCGCCCACCCTCTATAGCAATGCAAATGTTTATTTTTTTGTAGAAAAAGCAATGAAAAGTACAAACAAAAGCTATGCAGCAAGCTGAAAATAAATAAAATTCGCGGAATACAATATTTCAAGCATCCAGCAACAAATAAATAAACGTACTTGAGCAATTTGGCCAAGAAATATACGAATTTTTTGTCTGTTGCTAAACCAGACGCTATTTGTTTACGTTACAATTTTGCTAACACCTCGCTGGACAATGCGCGAATATTTGCTGCAATATGAATTAAAAGGAAAAGAAATTGAAACTCAATAGCAAGCGAAACGTCCCGGCTGCTAAAATTCGCCAAATTTGGTTCTGCCCTCCCGCGTGAAATGTAAACAAAAATAGACACTTCACTAGTTCATTTCATTTCTGGGAAAAAAGTACTTGTATAAGTAGCAACGCATACAAAAGGGCGGGCCGGCCAACACAACGACCGTGAAGTGAACGTAAACTAAAGCATTATCGCTACCACGCTTCGCTACACTTTTCTCAGCGTTAAACACCTTCATACGCCGGTGGAAAGCCATAACATAACTATTACTTTACTTTTCTTCAACTCGCCTACAATTCAAAAGCGTAAAAGTACATGAGTCATGCCCCAGTTCATTGTGGTAAGAGAGTATCTAACATTTCTTCATTTGTGACTCTTCTTATTCTTTCCATTGTTGGGGTGGTGGCTTTGTAATAAAGTTTTTGCTACTCAGTAGCCGTAAATGATACCAACAATTGTCAGCATTTGATGAGTTGCGTCGCAGTAACCTAAACCGTGAGAATACAATATTTTGTGCTATTGACACTTGAATATTGACATTGAAATCCATTATTATTTATTACGTATTGTAATTCACGTTTGTTTGGAGCATTACTTTGTGATGCTCTTTCAAATTTCTTTAAACTCATCTTCAACTTTGCTAAGGTGTGCGTGAGATGTTATAATTTTGTTTTCGGTTAAAAAGAAAACGTTTGTTAAGTAATGCTTTAAATTGAATTATTCATAAACTGGCTTTTGTGTTAGTTGGAGTGAGTGAAAACACGAAAACACTAAAAGTGGTAGAAGTTGTGTTAGTGTTAGTTAACACAGTAGTAAAAATTATGTAGATTAAATCAAATTCAATCAAGGCGGCCGATGAAACAGGTGTATGTAAGAATTGTATTTCGATAAAGTTTTAAGCTTATAATTTATTACTAGGAGTGCTTAAAAGTGGAGCATGTATAAATAAAATCAACGCACAAGCAAAGTGGTTTGATATGAGAGCGGAAGAAGACGGAATAAGAAAAGATAAAACAAACAAAAATAGTATTAATTTAAGCATACATACATATGTATGTACTATATGTTTGTATGTGATCTTCCGCCAAGCTGAATTATCCATATTTTCACACACGGTTTAAGTAAACATTTATAATACGTATGTATCTGAAATGTTTTTCCTCTTGCTTGAGTTGGTTCATATGGCAAACTTGTAAACAAACTTGATTCTAGTAAATACATAAATGTATGTACGTATTTGTAACATACTCGCATTGTAACAGCTACAATAAAAATTAAATGTTTGTGAATTGAATTGAAGTGTAGTGAAGTGAAGTGAAGTAGTACCGCCGCATGTTAGTGAGAAAAATTTACATTTTTAAATCAATACATATTTTGTAATATGTTTTATAAAATCATTTTGTGGCAAAATATCAGTAATATTTACTATAGCTTTTTGTTTCTTCTTGGAATACACAATTATTGTTTCCAGCGACTTTGAGTTTTTAAGATTTTAATACTTTGCCTACATTTTGAGAAGCTAAGTTAAGGGATACCGGTGGTCTAGAGCTCGAAAATTTAGGGTATTTTCAGGAATTTTTTTTTACAATAAAAAAGAAAGAAAAACGGTATTTAAATTTTTTAGGCTTTGACCCTGAAGTTGACCCTCCCGAAAAATTGGATCTGGACGGTGTTTTCCATTTTGGCTCTTCTATTTGTCTGAAAAGAAAAACCCCAAAAAAAAATTATTAATCAGTATGACTGTAGCTATGTATGTATGTACATATATCCCGCGTGTCCCGCAAAATGTCGCGTTTTGAATTGGACACTCTAGAAATCGGTTTTTTTTTCAGTTTTTTTAATAAAAAAATCGAAATAATTGAAATAATAATATGGTTCTAGTACGGGTGATAGACATTAAATATTAAAATTTTAGACGATTCGGTTGAATAGTCCATGCCGAAAAAAGTCGTTTCGAGATAAATGAGTGAGTTTAAAGTTAGATATATACGAGCGGGCGCTCTCTACCTAGTTAATGGGCTGCGGAAGCTGGGAATTTCCGCATAAAAATAAGATACCTACTGTACTTTCGAAATATCGAAAAAACAAAGAATCGATTTTTTGAAATATCTGGACCACCAGGCGCCTATTAAATAAATTGTTTTAAAGTAATTATTTTTCAAAATTATGTATATAGGATTATTATATTTTTAGAAATTTGTTTCCATGCTAATGGATAAGGATGTTATATAAATTATCGTGAAAGTTGAAAAAAAATCACTTATACATCCTAATTTTATTGTGTGGTCGTGAAATACATAGGTGTTTGTGACGCCGTCAATCGAGTAAAAGTAAACAAAATGCAAGTAGCGTTTCGATTTTTTGAGACACTTCGAAAGGATTTTGAAAATTTTCCGAAATGGTCTTACTACTCTTGAAGTCAGTGCATAGTTTTTTTCTGTTTGCAAATTAAATATCTTCGAAACTGTCAAATAATACAATATAGCTGAATATACATATGTATGTACGTAGTTTATAAAATTATAAAAGAATTGCCTAAAAATCATCAAAAAATATTTTTTTGGGGAATCACTTTATCTATAGTTACTATATAAAGTAGATATACCTATACAGTGGACCCAACTAATCCGACAGGTTTAATTTAACTCAAAACTCTAAAAAAGCTTGAGAAAGATGTTAAATTTGTTTAATAATAAGTACGCATGATAAGTACGCAGATCAATTTTAGTTTAGTTTTTTTATTAATATCAACAAGAAAGGACCAAAAGATGAAAAAATTGAACACACAAATTTACAATTCACAACACAAGGAATTATAAATATAAAATAAGTATTGGCGCTTACACCCTTTTTGGGAGTCTAGCCGAGCTCCTCCTCCTATTTGTGGCGTGCGTATTGATCTTGTTTCACGAATGGAGGGACCTACTGTTTTAAGCCGACTCCGAGCGGCAGATATATTTTAAGAGGAATTTTTTCATGGCAGAAATACACTCGGAGGTTTGCTTGCCATTGCCAGGCGAGGTGAAAATAAATAATAAAATAAGTAAAAAAAAAATTGGTAAACAGAAAAATGTAATATTTGGTTGTGTATCACCTGGATCGCATTACCGCTTGAAGACGTCTGAGCATTGATCAATCAGATTGTCGCAAAATTATATAGTTTTTGTGGAAACAAAGTTTGTCCGATTATTCGTTGAATCGACATTGGGAAGTATTAAAACAAGGTATGCATTGCGGACCTGGAAACATATTGTATCTGCTATTCTTCATATTAAATTACTTCATTCATACCAATTATCTTACGAAATCTAAGAGAGCATTGGGTTGTAGTGAATGTATAAGCTTTTTCTTTGGCATTACTAATCCAAGAGTTTTCCTCTTCTTCACGAGATGCCATTGCATTCTAGGTGCAGTTGATGAAACATGCTGGTTCGACGGGGTGAGTCTAAAGGGAAAGAAGTGTTAGATGAGGTTTAAAGGGGCACGTGAATAGGTGGTTAGTGCCTGACGAAGTTGTTGTTGTGACATTTGACTGGAGGAGTGACATTTTTTGGCCGGATACAAATCCGGGTCGCTTCGGTAACGTAGAAGAGACTGTCTAACATAGTCCCATACTCCCTAATACTTGTAGGATAAAAAAAGAATGCGGAGATGAGCCAGATACTGCCGTTGTAATAACAACAAAACTTCTATGACCTGCTGGGAGACTAATAACGACTATCAGAAAAAATATTCATACATATTTCAAAATTGCAGCAAACATCGACACCTAATTAGCTTGTTGATCAAGTTTTCCTTGCTTCTAAATTTTCCAACATAAACTGACAGCTCCATAGGTACATATGTACATTGTAAATTAAAAGTTAATAAAAGTCGAGCATTGCTTTTGCAACTATGGCAGAAAAACTTGTTCACTCCATTTCAATCACTGTAGATTAGTCTTTCCATTCATTCGGTTGAGTTTATTTCGGAATGCACCTAATCCGAATTCCTTTCATTGTGGAAAGCGGAAAATATCGCCATGCAATTCTCACACTCAAATCATTGAAATCATAAAATAAACATGTTTGATCTCAACCATAACAATGTACATATGTGTGCACACAGTCATTTCTCTTGTTGACTTTTGCCTAAGCCAGGCGATCAAAAGAGATTTTGCTGCTGCTACATGAGAGCAAAAGAAAAGCCAACTCAACTGATTATTGTTGTCACCGTCGCTGGCGCGTCACTCTAATGCTGCTGTCTAGCCGCCACACTGGGTGGTGGTTGGCTAGCTTGTTGGTTTGTCACTTTAATGCAGCCAACAGTGTGCAGACAAATAGCGCATCGATACCTGTCACTTATCTGCTTAATTATCAAGCAAGCAACCCAAGTGTGAGAAAGTAATAACAATTTCTGGTGAACTGGTCGGCTGGTTTATGGTTTTTTTTCTTTACATATTTATTTAGTGCTCTAAAGTGTTGGTTGTTGTGTTACTAGAGTGTCCTTTGCATCGCGTGCTTGCTCGCATATTTCGAAAATTTACACACACTGCTTGGCAGCGCAGCTCAAGTCACGTTTTTCCCCCAAAAGCAATTCGGCTTACCTAACGCTTCATTTTCCTATTAGTCAGCGCGCAGCAAGCTGCTGGTTACAGTGTATAGATTTTGTGGAAAACCCCGTACGTGCTTTCCATAAAATTTTTCCAATTTTCAGCGAAATGTGTCAACAACATGTGTGTGGCTTCAAGGAAGGTAGGAAGGAAGTAATAAATGTAAAAAAAAGCCATTTAAAGGACCAAGTTGATTTGTGTGTGATTGTGTGCCTTATCTGATATGCGCGATTAATGCTTGTGCTTCTTCGCTGTTACGGAAAAGCGATCGTTTAAATTTTCGTCCTGATTAGCTGCTGCGTAGTTGCCTGTACTCGTTTTGATTCGGTTGCAAATTTTCTTTTGATTGCCTCACGTGCGCTCCATATACGATATTTGCGCAGAGCTCATTGCTATGCAACGTTTTGCGCTATATGTGCACATTACACCTGTGTGCAACATAATAGCAGCGTCATATTGCAATATTTTGGCAAAAAATAAAAAATTTATAAATAAATAGACAATAAATAATAAATAAATAAAAAACAAAATTAATAAATAAAGAAAAATACATATCTTTATATAATATTAAGATTGGATTAAGATTAAGATATTAATAAATAAATAAAAAATACATATCTTTATTTATTTTGTTTTTTATTTATTTTTTTTTTTTATTGTTTAGTTATTTAGAAATGTTCTATTTTTTTATTTATTATATTTTTTTTTTTTTTTGTATTACAACAAAAGCCAGATAACTCAAAGTTTCCAAATTTGCACAAAAAAATCTACAAATTTCCATCAACATTTCGTACTTTTTAGAAAAATTCTGGGTATGCAGTTTGCAACCCATTCAATTTTGGTATAATGTTTTTTAACAGTTTACAGTAACTCAATAATCGCGTTGATTTTTTATGCTTTTTTTTCGTTGACGGTGTATTAGAAAAAGCACATACATACTTGTCAGGACAAAAAAACTTTTGAAAAATCAACGTACAAATCATTTTTGAGTCACTTCAAACTTCCACTTTATTATATTATACCAAAATGTAATGGTTACACGACCGCATACTCGATACTTTTTTAAAAATTCAAATTAAAAAAATTTTAAATGTTGATGCAATTTTTTTGAATTTTTTCAAATTTCAAAACTCTAACTTTCATGTTTTTTGTTGTAGTGTAAACTGTATTTCATAAAACAAAGTGAAAACTCGAAACTCATATTAAAAATTTTTTTCATTCCAAAACTAATAAGTTTCATGCTTTTTGTGGTAGTTCAAACTGTATTTAATAAAAAAAATTGAAAAGAAAAAAATTAAAAAAGTAATATGTTACGCTACTATTATTCTGCACACAGGTGCACATACACACACTTACAGAGTTTTAAATTTGCTCCTAATTCGAATGTTAATTGTCCTATTTATTATTAATGCAACGCTCTTTTTCCCATTGTATCTTGCAGGTATTTAATTTCCATTGTGTTGTGTGATCATTTGAAGCACCGAATCTGGCATTTGACAGTCAGCAGTGAGCGTGTTTTCGCCTGCATCACAGGTCCGGACCACCAGCACATGCGGCCGTGTGCTTTTAATCGCCATTTAGATTGTCTTGCTTGCTGTGGTCGAATGTGAAAAAGTTTGCTTTGCGCTTGTGGATATGACGTTAGCCGGAAAATATGTGTCAATTCGCATTCAGCAATAGCTGCATTCATCAGCAGTGCCGGCAAAACGTTTAACGCCCGCTGCCGTATTAGGTGGAAATTTAAGCGTAACAATTAACTAACTCCATACTAGGCATTAACGTAATACATACTTATGTAGATGCATATTTTGTGTGCCAGAAATAATAAGCAATTAAAAGCATCGCCGTACAAAAAGAGAGCAACAACAACGCATACATAGAAGAGAATTCATACAAATAACAATAATTATAATTATTACAATGCAAAAGCAAATGCAAAAACGTACAACTAAAAGTGTGTTCGCCATTAAAACGCTAATTAGTTGCGGCACGTTATGCCTGCTGCTAGTGTTGCCGCAGGCCGTGCACGCTTGGATGCCCGATGTGCGCCCAGATTTACAGCCGAGTAAGTGTGCTAGTGCAGTTGATTAACATTTCCGTTCTTTAGACTCAATTCGAAATGTATTCATTTTACATTTTATGTATTTTATGTACCTTCGCCGGCGTAGAGCAAGATAAGATCATTGCCAAGTTCCTGGGTAACAGCACGGATTATTTTAAAATTTTGGCTTCTGACGATGCCACCATATTGGTGGGCGCTAAGTATGTATTCAAGTCATTCTAACTCTTAACTCGCTACTTTACCTACAACAATTACTTAATGTCCTCTTTTGTTTCTACCTTCTCTCTATTGCTCTGCAGAGACGTTATGTACAACATCAGCTTAGATGGTTTACGCGAAATCAGTCGCTTGGAATGGTTCTCTTCTGATGCTGATCGCGAATTGTGCGCACTGAAGGGTAAACGTGAAACTGATTGCCACAACTACATACGCGTTTTCTCACGCCTCGATGAGGCGCAGATTTTGTTGTGTGGCACCAATTCGTACAAGCCGCGTTGTCGTCACTATGCACCCGCCACAAGTGAGCTGAGCGCAGCTGCCGGTTCTGGGCAACGATATGAGATTGTACGTGATGTGGAAGCGCAAGGTCTTTGCCCGTATAGTCCGGCACACAATAGCACCTACGCCTTTGCGGAGGGCCAACTTTATAGTGCCACAGTAGCTGACTTTTCGGGCAGTGATCCATTGATTTATCGCGAGAATTTGCGCACCGAACAGTATGACTTGAAACAGTTGAATCAGCCGGATTTTGTGGGTGCTGTGGAGCGTGATCGTTATGTAATGTTCTTCTTTCGCGAAATTTCAATGGAGTACATGAATTTCGGCAAGGTGAGTGAATGCAAAGAATGTGGGGTCAATGGTCGTGGGAGAAGTTGTGTTTAGTATGAAGTTGATGAAGTTTTCTTAGATAATTCTAGAATTTATTAGAAAACAAAAGAAAAAATGAATGTTTGCGTTGACCTTTTTTTTCATTTGCTAATCCTATAGTAACCAAAATTTCACATTTACCAAATTGCATGTACTACAACTTGGAGATTCTCTGCATCCTATTACTCAGCAAATTAGCAATATTAAAGATGGAGAGCCTTACATACTTGCATGAAACTTTTGTTTGTGGCAGAAAATTCTAAAATTGAACGCTTGGGGAGGAGTGTCGGCATATAGCCGCTCAAGCCGTTTTACCGTGTCGGTATTTAGCCGCCCAAAATAGTTCGTAGCTGTAAGGCACGCGACATCTGTCATTCTGAGAGATAAGATACGCATAGGTAGTAAAAGAGTCACGTTTTCATTCAAAGACATTAGGGGCCATTAGCTATGAAGTCTTATCTTCCTTATAATGTAAACTTACGGCGTGAGACGACGGTAGAGTCAAAACGAATTTCAGTTCTTCGATTCAGTATCTCAGGGTCACTGCCAGAGGGACCAGTGGCACCAGTGGCCAGAAACAGTGACGAATATTACTTTAAATCCGATAAGACGGAAGATGACGGCATTACTACTTGAACAATACCATACAATGCCAGAATATACTATAAAAAGTATACATAAATTTAACCAAATTTCTTTTTGTTGTTTGTTTTTTTCAATTTGTTTGTTTATAATTACTTTTTGATTTTATGAACAATTTTTCGTGTGTTAAATAAAGCCTTAGCTTTTATAACGTTCAACGTATTTATTTTCTTTACTGCGCACTCCAATACCTCTCGTCCTCAGCGACGCTCGCTCGCCCCAAAGGGTTAATACTAAAATTTTGCCGTTATTCGAAAACAGTTGTTCTATAATGTTGATTTTTATGTGCGCAGTAGGTTTTGAATCCAGAACCACTTGCCGCCTTCCTCACGCGCTAGCACTACCACTTAGGACTAGACCAACGTCTATCTGTTCCACGAAAGTTTTTAGGAAAGGTGCCCAGCTATCACGTATTCCAGTTAAGATTCATATTTCTAAATAATTATTTTCCCTTCATTGCCAAAAACAGTCATATTGCACCTAAAGCAATTATGTGTATAAACATTTGTTTATTTTTGTTGATTAAAAGAAATTTTTGTTCGATATTTACCCAACAACATGCTGATTGCGTTCCAGTAGCTGACTCAGCACCTAGCCTCACTGTTTGCGATAACAAATAAATCCATAAATTCGTATGAGCAGTGAAACATTTGATTAGTGAATGAAAAGTAAATTAAGATGCAGTTTTTGTTGTTTTTGTAGGAGGTAGTAAAATATAATTTGAATGTAAGCAAACCAAACTACATACACATATATGTACATACATACATATATAATACATTCCCATGGCAGCCGGTTCTACGTTATCGGAATAACTCGGGTTTTTCCCGACCAAGGGCTGCCGCCCCAGTAAACTAGCCCTGTCCAGTGAGCAGTACATCTGTACATCATACATATATAAAAGTTGTTTTATGTTTTATAATTTTAATTGCATCATCATTTCTTCCAGACAATTTACTCCCGCGTTGCACGCGTTTGCAAGAACGATCGCGGCGGTCCCTACACACTCTCCAAGAGTTGGACTTCATTTTTGAAAGCGCGTCTAAATTGCTCAGTACCTGGCGAATTTCCATTTTATTTTGATGAAATTCGTAAGTATAAAGTGAAAGCTTCTAATGTAAGCCGCGTCTCTTTACTAAATATCTTCTATCCTTCATCCCATTACCTACAGAGGCCATTACACCTATAGTCGAAAGTGGTGCAAATCCACTCATCTATGCCGTTTTCACCACATCAGTGAATGCCATACCTGGCTCCGCTGTATGCGCTTTTAATGTGAATGATATTATGGACGCCTTTGAGGGTAGCTTCAAATCGCAAAAGGACAGTCAATCGCAATGGCTACCCATACAGGATGAACAAGTACCTGAACCGCGTCCGGGGAAGTGTGTTGAAGATTCGCGTATGCTATCCAGCATTGCGGTGAATTTCGCTAAGACTCATCCGTTAATGGAAACCGCTGTGCCCGCTGTGTACGGACGTCCCCTACTCACCAAAGTCAACCTGCATCACCGACTCACCACAATAGCAATTGATGCGCAAATCATAGCGCTAAATGGCGAATACTATGATGTTATCTATTCGGGCACAGATGATGGCCGTATAACGAAATTCATCAACATACCCACACCCAGTCAGACAGGCACCAGCGCTAGCGTTGACAAATTAAAGACGGTTTTGATATCTGAAATGCAAGTCTTGCCATTGGGTGTGCCAGTGCGTGAGCTGGTTGTTTCCTCAAAATCCAACAGATTGCTAGTGGTTAGCGATGGTAGTCTGGTCACAGTGCCGCTACATCATTGTGCGCACATTGTTGACTGTTTGGGCTGCCTGAGTCTGCAGGATCCGAATTGTGCTTGGGATCAACAGAATCATGAATGCAAAAGTCTATCGGCTAAAAATATTAAATTCGGCACCAAGGCTTTCCTGCAAAGTTTGAATACTACAAAGAAAGCAGCAGCCTCGCTGTGCCCCAAATTTACACGTGGCACACTCATGGCTGATGGCCCGAATATAGGTGGTGGTGTTGTGGCAAGCCCAGGCATTGATTTGGTGACTGCACAACAACCGCAAGCAGATGAGGATATGAGCAAGAAGTTTCACTACTCAAAAGTCGGTGTGACTGCTGGCAATGCCGCGGCTACTAGCGGCAGTACTACGGTCCCAGAGAGTAGCGTGCCCGCTGTTGAAGTGCCGACTGGCAGTGGTGGCGATTTGGATGCAAGCACTGGCGCGGGTAATGATTATTTGTTGAACAGTTTCAGTGACGAGAATAAAATTACACTGCACTCGGTGGACCCCGATGAACTGATGAATACGTTGAGTGGTGAGTGGCAAGGTAAATTATTGTTTTTTTTTTCTAGAATGTATTAAATAGGTTTTTTGATTTTATGAAAACTTCAGCTAATGAAGGAATTTCAATTCACTTTAGTTGTGCAATGGTGCTTCCTTGTATACTACATTGCACTTTTTGCAAATTCAATATTTTTTCAAAAGTTTTTTTTTATTTTTTATTTGAACTCGAAAACTACAACTTTACACTTCTTTAACACTTTGAACGCCAACGAGGTTTCTAGTAAAATGTCAGAAAAACTTGCTTTTAGGTTTTATTGAATAATCGATGAATTTTTGTGCAAAATAAAAAAATAAAGGTCACCGGTGACTGACACGACTCCATTGGAACAGTCAGACAAAGCGGTCAAAGTGTTAATTACAGTCCACCTCCTTCTCAAACACATTTTAGTTAAAGTGTGATTCAAAATTGTGTATTGAAAACTTTTCTCTGACGATTTTTTGTTCAGTACTTTAATTACTTTTAAAGCCGATCTTTTCTGTTGCGAAGCCAAAGTCAGAGCCGTTCAAAATCAAAATATCTCTATTTTGTTCATGCAGTTAAAGTAAAAATCGTTTCAAATCAAAACATTTCATGGCTCGTTCGAGTCACGCCATGGTTTTAATGGTTATGAAGCTATATTTTTCGAGTAGAATTTATTCATTGCAATAAAACGTATTGCTCTAGCCTAACTTCTTTTTTTTTAATTTTTTTGTACGATTTTCCAGATCCTTTGCACTCTCAAGCTAGCGTGAATGAGAAGAAATTGAAAGTTGCTGGCAAGAGCTTATACTGGGCACTCGCTCTCATCGCCTTCGTCGTGGGCATTATTGTTGGGCATTACACCTCCAAGCGCGTTTGTAAAACCACATCGCTGCATGCAAGCCATCGCAATCAATTTACTTCAAATTCGTAAGTTTTATTAAACTTTTTGTAATGATTTATAGTCTATGAACTAATTCTCCCTCTCTCTCTCTCTCTCTCTCTCTCTGTGTGAATTTCAGACAATTTGGCGTCAAGCATCACAATACCGGCAAAGATATTAATCTACTAATGAATCCGAACCATTTCTGTAATCAGAAAAAACCCAATCTCGACTTAGAGAAGGACCGCAGTCATGAATGCAAAAATTCAACAGAGAATCTAGAAAAGGAAATCCCTTGCAAGACGTCCACGTTAACGAAGGTTAAACGCACATATATATAATCTATAGCTTATTTGCGATGCACTGCAAAGCATTGCGTTGCATTTAAAAACTAGTGGAATTTTTTATAGATTAGTTTACATATATTTTTTTTATTTTAAGCAAATTTTGTTGAAAGCATATGTGTTTGGATGTGGAATCGAATGTGAGGCTTTGAAAATGGTGTATGACTGACTGATCCTTTTTTTTAAGTTTAGGAAAAATTACAATTTACGAAAGAGGTTTCTGTGTAACAGGTATATACTAATCGTATATGTAAACTTGAACCGTCTAAATGCATGCATTCAAAAGCTATGTCTAGCAGTAGATGGCTGCTGTGTACGTGTATACAAGCGCTAAGCGGGCTTAATTCGACTTAAATGAAATTAATTGATTTTTATAAGTGCATGGCGCCTTTCTAAAACGTCCGCTAGCCGCCTTGGTGTGCACACAGCAGCCGCCTCCCTGCTGAGAGCATAGCCAATGCAATTGCGAGTCTTAATTTTTATGTATCATTTTTAGTCGCTTAGTTTATATTAAGTTTAGTTAATTATGCAATGTGAGTTTAGCGAGCGGATGGCGAGGTTTTTTTTTACAAAAACAAAAACAAAATATAACAATTAAGTACAAATGTAAATGCAAGTCAGCCGTGAGGGAGCGTCGGCATGTGGTTTGTTAAGTGGAAGGTTAAGTTTTATGAATTATAATGCAAGCGAAGGTAAAACAGAGAGCGCGTAGCAGCAGTGGTAGTGTAAAAGAAAAAAGTTCCCATAACTAAAGCGATTACCACAATCACAAGCCCTGAAAATACGATTTACGTGTTGTGATAGCTGCCGTTCTCCACGGGGTGCAGAGAGGAGGAAGCACACTTTAACCACGCTATACATTTTTCCCAAACCGCAAACCACCACTGCTCGGCTCCTCCCTCTACGCCTGCGTACAAACATATCGAATATCTACAAAATGTATACTTTTCCAATGAGATTGCAAATTTTTTCGCGAAATGTAAGCAAAAAGGCTATAGTAGTGTTGTTAGTGCCTGCACTTCAAGGCAGCTACACAACTTCCTCATGGCTATGAAGTTCATGTTCGCCTCGGTCGCTGCACGCCAACCAACACTACTCAGCGACTTAATACAAACACGCACGAACGCACAAAATGTGAACAAATGAAGTAAAATATTCATAATAATAGTATAACTTAATAATATTGCAAAAGCAAACAAGTATTAATGTAATTAGACTGAACGGTTTACGAACAAAAGCAATACAAAGTCAAGTATTTTCTATGTATAGCCGCCGGTAGACTATAGAAAGCAAGGAAGTAGCAAGGGAAACGTGAAAATGGTTGACAATTGTGTGCCTAGACTGTGGTTGTTGTTTTTTTTTTTTTTTTTCTCCCCACCAGTAGTGAGTGTCTTGGATAGTTTGCGGCTTCTTCGTCCGTCACTTATTGCGCCCTCACAATGCACGGCTATTATTATCATCATTATTGTCATCTTCAACTCGCGCTCGTCCCCTCACACACACTTGATTGGACTTGGCATTCATCCATGTAAACAACTATTATCATCACTCTCTTTCTCGAGTACCTATGCATTGTACTTTACCACTTTCACTCAATCACTACATTTTGCATATATTTTTTTGTTTTCTTCTACACACACACACACATTCCCAACTGCGTTTGCGCCTGGCACGCGTAAGCACATTCGACGCACAAACAACACTTGAGACGTTTGTATTTTCTATTGAATGGCTCGTACATTGAAGGTCAGTACACTGCAGGAAAATTATTGTGTACCATAGCAATTTGACGCTTGATTGCATAGCGGAATAGGAAGTCGAGTATGTATGTAGGTGTACATTTTTGATTTTTTTTGTACTAAAATTGAATTTTTTCAATATATTAACAGGTTGTTATAAAAGTGAAATTACGAAGCTTACTCTTAATATGTACATCATTGATGTTTTTTACGGTGAAGTTATTGACGCTCGCTTTGGTCATCTAGGGTTTTCAAACAAAGTTTTAAAAAGCGTTTGTGTGGCGAAAAAATTATCTTATATTAGCGTCAACACATTTGATTGAACCTTTTTTCGTATACTTTTGAGATATAATTGATGAAATTAGCACTGATTATAAATGACATTTTGCAAAAAAGTTCTGTTTTAATTTGTGATTCTGCTTAAATTAAAATATAAATTGAAAAAGTAGTAGGGGATGCTGCTAAAGTGACAGTCCTTGACCAGATATAAATGCGGGTCGTTCCGGTTACGTAGCAGCAACTGTCGTTTGAACGAGAAAGCAGGGAATGAAAAAGTAGGTAATTATAGTTGATGTAAAATTTGTTACAATTTTTTCTGTTGTTTGAGGCAAAAAATTTATAATTTAAAATGCATTCACTCTTATAATAAGTTTATGAAAAATGAATCGTTGCTAAAAAGTTAATGTAAAATACAAGGCGAATCTGTTAAAGGTAATATCGGCAAATTAGCTTATTTGTTTTTTTCTTTCGCCGTGTCCATGCGGCTGTCAGCCTAGAATGAATCAAGGCGAATTCATTTTTGGTTTTCTACTTTTCCAATACTTTGCTTTGACAATAAAACGTACAAAATATTCTTGTTGGTCTAGTGCTACCACCTTTAATGAATGCGCCTTGGTAAAATTTATGCAGTTTTGTTTTTTGTTATTGTTGTAATTTGAGACCTTAAAATTAATTTTTTTAAATCATTAATCATAAGATGTATTTTTTTTTTAATTTGTTCATTTTTGAAATCTTAAGCACATCGTTTTCACGACCTACTATTTAAATATTTTCAAGAAACGTTAGATTTTTTAGATTTCGCCGTACTCCAACAAAAATTCAGATTACTCTGAATTAAAAAAGCTTCAATTTTTTTCCTCCTGCAGTGTGCCACGCCTTTCTGACAACAAAATATACATATTTCCCCACTTTCTATTTTCATCAAAAAAATGAAGTCGCATATTCATTAATACTCCATAGTTTGCTTTTCTAACTAAACTCAAATAATTTCAATATAACTCATACATTAACTAATAAAGCAATTTACATACTAATCTAATTACAAACAAATAACCAACAAAACCGTAAAAGAAGCTCAATTAGTTAGGAATTGATTTAACATTAAAGCAGGGTGTGTAAAAATGTGGATTGAAAAAAAAAATATATTAGGAAGAGAAATTTTTAACAAATTTTTTATGTATGATATGTATTATAGAACTAAAATTATTATTGAAAAATTGTTGCCTTCGAGATTTAACGTCAATTGACAATTGAAATGACTTTTTGGATACTAAAAATTATTAAAAAAAATTATTTACATATTTATTATGAACAACAAGAAACCAATCAAATGAAAATTAACGTAATACATAAACAAATGCTTTGAAGCACCCTGTATAAACAAACTGCATACAAATTAAACGGATTTTTTAAATTTATAGCCTTACAAATCGGCTGATAAGCTCGAATAATTATAAAATAGATATATTTTTCTTGCACAGGCGTACTGGTAATTAAGTTAGTCCGTCCGTTTAAGGAATACTTTAGTTATAAGTATAATTAATAAATATTTACAATATATTTTATACAGCTATACATAGAAATAGATAAGAAGTTAGTTTGTAAGTGATAAAGAAAGGAATAATGTGAGCTTAAGAATATACATACATACATACTTGGCGATTGTGTAAAATATATGCATATATTTTTTCTATAGCATAATTATTTTAATTATAATTTTTTAATACGTGTACGATAATTATAATTTTACACACACACATACTCGTATGTACGTAGATGCGAAATGTCGCGTCGACGATTTCGTTTTATATCTAAAATAGTGTTTAGTGTATCACCTTTAAAGAAAACAAAAAAGTTGTGATAGATCTAAAAAAAATTGTTTTTCAACATGCTAATTGTATTCGATCGATTTTACGATTTTGTAATGGATTAAACAAAAAACACGAGCACGTTGACGGTGGGGTCTTCCCAAAGTTTTTAAAGCCAAGCGAAAACCGTAAAACGATCTCGATTTGCTCGTTGTTGAAAGTGAAAATTTTTCATTTTAAATTGGAATAAATAAAGTGCTTTTTTTAAATAAATAACAAATTGCTTTTATTAATGAATTAATAAGTATATTGGAACAGCATAGAACACTGTAAAAAACTGTACGATGAGTTGTTGGGTTAACTTCTTTTTCTAATCTGAATGAAAGTCATTTCTGTTGGGTCGAGCGGACAACCAAGCGAACAAGTAAGGCAAGGTATTTGGAAGCTGTTACAATTCCATGGAAGTCAAAGAAAATTTATAAGTAAACGATTCAAGTATTTAATATTGAATGAAGAAATTATAAATTATTTTCCGACTAATTTAAAGAACTTGAAATGGTTGTAATGATTGAAATATATTAAACAGTAGAGCAACAGGTAACAAATGATCAGTATTGCGTATTTACAACAGAAGGCTTCAGGTGTTAATGAATTGAATATCAATAATCGATTAAACAAGAAATGGAGCTGATAGATTAACAGGTTTAGCAACCCGAAGCCAAATTGGGAGAGTAACTTCGGCTGCTATGACCATATGCAGCAATGAAGAAATATGAGTGAGTTTTGCGTTAATTTTTGCTTAATTTCACCAATACAATCTCTGTTTTATCGTAAACAAACCGCCGTCATAATGCAGGTGACGCCAGCAAATCAGCTGATTTCTAATGTTAGACATACCTCTGCATTCTATACATCGTGACAAGGTAGCATATTCGGAGGGCAAAGAAAAAAGTAAATTTCTGGCCGTGACGTCACACCGTTGACACTTCTGCATTATGTATATCGCGACAGGATCACACATCCAGACGAGAAATACAAAAGTAAATTTCTAGCCGTGACGTCACGCTTTTGATACCAAGTTCGCTGTTGTGAAATGTCACAAAAAAAAACAAAAAAGTGCTGTCATGGTGTGCGTTTATTAAGGGTAAAATACATAAGTAAAATTGGCTGAAAATTTACAAAAACTGTTTGTGAAATAAAATTTTCATGAGAGAAAATGGTTTAATGCTTTCGCGGACTAACTAAACGGCGGGAAATATGAAAGCAGAGCGAAATGCAAACATAACGAAGCATTTCAAAAGCGCTTGGCCACCCCCACTTTTTGCTCAAATTCGATTACAAATACACGGTTGGCCGATTACTTCATCTTTAGTTAATGCTGAAAACAGTGAAGACCGCAGGGAATTTCCTTACCGCAATCCCTTACTTTAGTTGTGCACAAAACTATTTCCCGTAGATAACAGCTGTTTTAGTTGGTTACATACATGCAAACAATATTTACAAAATACATCGGTGACAAAATGGATGAAGAAGACGTCGAAATTTGCGACTTATTTCTTAATTTATTTCAACTATATATTTTATATAAAAAATACAAGGACCAAAAAAAGTGCAGAAGGTAAAAAGTTCGGCCATTAAATAGGAATTGGGGCACAAGTGGTTATCAAATCCAATTCTTTAAAAAAACATTATTAGTTATCGCTTTATAAAAATATTCCAACTATACTTACGGTCGAGGAATAACATGCGGCCTTAAAAATGACATGCTTTCAAGCAGATACCACGGCCTCTGGTATTCTGCTCCACTGCCTGATGGTGCTTCTGATTTTCTGGCTTCTCTGCCATACCGATCGCGAAGAGCTAACCACCTCCGTCTGCATACCTCACCTTTAAAATAACTTTGTTATGAAATTTGAAGTACTAGTAAATATAGCTCCCACTCACCACTTGTGCGCAGCTCCTTTCCTATCTGTTCCCATATCGACGTTTTCCTTCCCTGGAACTTATATAGAGGATTGCTCTTGTCATAGAGTTCCTTTTTGTCTTGTACCAGCGATACAAGATGCTCGTCGTTCGGCGCCATTTCCGTGTTTAATATGTTTGTACACAAATTTATGAATATATATGAATATACATCTGCTTGTATCGACACAATGTTGCCATTGATATTTTTGCTTACACACTTTTTCACACATCCGCGTTATCAGTTACAATTTTTCATTGTTTAATAAACCAAAGCCAAAATCCAACAAATGCAAATAGTTCATTTATCTATAATTAACATTATTCATAAGTATTTTTAAGCTATTTTAACAAAAATTATAATTTTTCTAAGTTTATTTTGTAAATGATTTCGAAATGTACTGCTTGGCAGCACTGTGTGGTGAGAGAGCAATCAGCTGGGTCGGAATTACGGAATTTTTTTAATAATCGTGAAATAAAATCTACGGTACTACGATACGGAAGGAAGGAACTTTTCATTTACATGGGGTTCTCATTAGTTTGATCGAAACAGCTGAGTCGGAATTGCGTTTACGGGCTTCACTGTTTTCAGCATAAGTTCATAACTGACTGAACAGCTGCTTAGCTGTCATTCGTCAAGAAATAAGCAAAGCGCGTTTTTTGAGTTTGGATATAAATAAGAATGCAAATACAGGGATAAAACTTAGTGAGGCGTGGAATTGTCTCGAAATGGCTAAATAATTATTAATCTGCGTTAGCAAAAATAAGAGAATAGACCTTAAATCAAATAGATAAATAAGCAGTAAATTCAAAAGGCAAGGGGAAATCAATGGAAATATCAAATACTCACACTTAAGGCATGGAAAACAGCAAGTTACAAATCATCTACCCCGATGCGGAGAATGGTCAGCCGCATCCACATTGCCCACATGGACCAACGCTGTTATTTCAAACGCCAGCCCAACCTGTGGACAATCAAATCGCAGCCTATTATGCTTGTGCAGCGCATCGCGATAAGCGTTTATGCAACTATCATTTGCCGGTTGAACAAGTAACACCTCAAAAATTGGCAAAACGTTATGAGTTGGACGGTACCATAGACCTTTATAGGCAGCATCGCCGCAAAGTAAGTAACTGTACTTTGCTTTGTATATGTTGGAATCTAACTTAGTTTCTACAGTTATTGTCTGTTTCTAAAGGTGGCGCATGTCACTACTGTCTTCGCTGCAATTTCCCATTGCTACCTGACGAGCTGTCGAGGCATACGGGACATGAGATGGGTTGGAATCTATCCGCGGAATTGCTTCGCGACGCAACGCTATTTCTACGACCACTTGACGACGATAAAGTACAAGCGCAGTATTTCTTTGATATTAAGGCGTTAAGTTTTTTTGCTACTTGTTTTCAGGATTTAGGCATAAAGTGGGTACTATTTTGTTGATAAAGTTGATTCATTATACTTCAATCTAATGCCATTTTCCAAACTACAGCAAGGTTGTATGCATGGGTGCCCCGCGTTTGCATGCGTATATACGCAATGAATGTACCGAAATGCGTAGTTTCCTACTGGATTTTGATCATCGCATGTTCTACTTTTATGACGATGATAATTTCGCGTGGTATAACATGTGTAACAACCACTTCTTCGACCAAGCACAGCGTAAGCAGTTTGAGAAATTTTTAAAGTGCGAACCGTAAGTCCATTAAAAAGCTTTACTTTCATTTATTTTACTTATTTTCTAATTTTCCATTAGTACCGAGAAATTATTAATATTCACTGATCCTCCCTTCGGCTGCCGTACTGAACCTCTAGCCGCCACTTTACGCCGGCTTAGCAGTCTCTTCTGCACCTTAAATCACCTGCCATATCAACCTCTGCCAATATTTTGGATTTTTCCATATTTTTCCGAACATTATATACAACAAGAAATGCCACACATGCGCATGTGTGACTACAAAGTTAACTATACCAACCACGTCTCATTCACTGATGTCGGTGTTGGAAGCCGTAAGCTAGGTTCACCGGTACGTGTTTTCACCAATGTCCCGTTGGAGCTGTTACGCTTGCCCGTTAAAGAGGAATATAAATACTGTGCCTTATGTCAGCGTTACACTGCTTTAGAAAACCGCCATTGTGACAAGTGCGCTTGCTGCCCATCGAAGAACGGTAGCACTTATCGTCATTGTGAGCTTTGTGGGTGCTGTGTCAAGTCCAAATATTTGCATTGCAAAAATTGTAGGCGTTGCACGCAGTCCGAAGAACATGAGTGCCAAATGTATCAAGCCAATCAGCATTGTTGGATCTGTTTGCAGAAGGGACATACAGAATTCAGTTGTGCCGAGTGGAGTAAACATTGTCGACGTAAACATATTGTTGACACTTGTGAGAAGGTGATCACCTGCTTATTGTGCAGACGAAAAGGACACAATGAGCGCAGTTGTGCGCAACGGAGCAAATATCTTGACGAGATCACATTTATGGGCGTGACTGAAGTAACATTCAAATAATGCAAATGAAGAAAGAAAAAATGTTCTTAACAAAATGCTGCATTTATATGTTTAACAACAAAAAGTAACTTTATTTAATACTTAATTTTAAATCTCTAATGAGTACCACATTAATAAATTGTACGATTATTCACTAAGTAAAAGAGAAGAGTTTCTGCTACTTTTTGTTAAGTGAACTCAGATACACTCGTCTACGACAATGACCCAAGAATATTCTCGTCTTTTGTTCGTC
>JAYXIM010041923.1:0-25176 GCA_037575425.1 Anastrepha fraterculus | reverse complement strand
TTTTGAATTTTGTCTGGTCTTTCCAGCTACAATCCGCGATTCGATTTTAGGGAAATTGCATTCTTGACTGTACATGCTGCACATGGTATGAATACCGATTCTCCAACAGCGTTATTCATGCCAGATTCTCCTTTTGCCAGTTCATCTGCTTTTTTGTTACCTTCAATGTTCCGGTATCCCGGAGCCCAGATTAAGGTTACTTTATGGTTTTCACGCAAGGTGGAAAGGCTATTCCTATTTTGTTCCACCACCATAGAGGTTGTTTTAGCCGAATCCAATGCCTGAATTGAAGCTTGGCTATCCGAAAGAACAGCGATATTGCCTTAAAAAGAGGGATCTGCGATTAGTAAGGCACAAGCTTCCCCAAATGTCAGTACTTCCGCCTGAAAGACACAGGAAACATTAGGGAGACGCACAGATTTTTCAATTTTAAGTCTATGAGAATATATTCCAGCCTCAGCACCACAATCCATTTTTCTGCCATCTGTATAGATTCTAGTGCCGAAATTGTTTGGTGAGAATCCATTATTCTATTCTTTCCTAGATGGAAAGAGAGTGGCAAAATTTCTATTGAATGTTACGGTCGGGACGATGTAGTCAGTCCTCTTAGCGGGAAATTGGGCCTGGTGGTAATAATAGACTTGCATGACCATAACTACCTTGTGAAATAATATAATATATAAATAAAATAAAATAAAAATAAATAAAATCATAATAATAAATAAAAGTAATCGTTAACTTTGCTTGTCTTTTATAAACTAAATTTCCTGAGTTTAGGTGCCATTTTCTGTAAATCTAAATAGTTAATAAGTTACATTTCATACTTTGGATTTTTATAAATCATAAGTTAACCACATTCTTTAACACTAAACCTACCGGTATTTTATGTATTCCTATTTCTACCAATGTGGGTCAAATGACCCGTCTTTAAAATATTATATATATTATTAAGATCACATATATTTCTCGGTAAAACAATTCGCAAGAGAAGAGTAAATCTTGAAAAATACATTCGATGTATTTTTTAATAAAAGTCGTGAAGGAAAACGACGATTTAATAATGTTAACTAAATAATTCGAAATTAATTAGTAGCACATTTTATTTTATATTAACCTTCTTTGACTAGACCCACATACATAGTTAATTTGAATTAATTTTATTTTTATTTATTTATTATTTATTCATAATTTTAAGTTCTTTAATAGCTTTAAGCATTTACAATTGATTCAAAATTAAACTAAGTCTCTTACGTGTTGTCACCTGCTACCAGCTTTCCGTTAACTTAACTGCTCACTCATAGTTTTGTGCTTCCATTCTCCCAAATTTTATTATTTACAACTCTCTTGAGCTCTCTACCTCTGCAACTCCACTTAAAGTTGCTCTGCCGAAGTTTAATATGCAACAATTGTCACTGATTCTCTTGCCTTGCTCTCGCTCTCTCATACTCACTATTGACTTTTCTTCTACCGCTACTTCGTCTTTGATTTGCCTTTAGCCCGTTTCGTGCTCTTGGCTCTTTGCCATTACCAGCATTTCTTACACTGCAACCAATTCTTGCGTTACCACTCTGATAGCCAAGCCCATAACGCAAGCTCCACTCTATTCCACACGAACTCGACTACCTTGACGCTGGCCAACAGCGTAAGCTGAGGTTAGTTTGACTCGAAACGCGTTTATGAACGGTTTAACGCTGGTGCGCTGTACGAAAAAAGTCGTGCGAATAATTCCAAAACTAAAAATAAAAACAAAACAAATTATAATAGTATTAACAACAATTTTACAGCAGTGCAACAACAGCACGAACACTTTGCACGGTTCAACGTTATGTATGTGTATGCGTGTACTTCTACATAATTTGTGGCTTAAATCTATTGATTTAATTGCAATGGCGAGCGGATTTTTTTGCGTATAAAATTTGACTGCTCTTAAAGTCAAAATATTTGTATAGTGTTATTGTTGTTCTTGTGTTTTGACTGCACAGTAACCAAATACAATAAAAGAATGAAAGAAAGAAATATTAGTGAACGAAAAGCAAGAAAGATATGAATAATAATTAATATGACAAAGAAAACAATGCGAAATAAATTTTAAAATTTTGAAAAAAAAAATTATTTTTACCACTTCATCGCTAGCCACTTTTATTTCTTTAGAAGCGCCGTTGTTGTTGTTGCTTGCTGCGCTGGTGTTGGTGGAGGCTTCCACACTGGCTCGAATTTCATTTGTTTATTAATTTGTATGCAGGCGACAGCGATAATTTTGCATTTCAACAACAACGCAGCGCGAAGTGGGTGTAGTGACTGCAAGCGAGTGGTTTGCTATGTCTTCGTGATATGCCATTTATGGTGGCTAGCGCTGGCGGGCGGCGGCGGCGGGTATAAAAAGTTTATTACAGTGGCAATTGACTAGGAGAAATTAATTGAATATTAAAAACAAAGTAAAATGATAAATAAAATAAAAATAATTAAATAACAAAATTAAAATAAATAAATTGTTAATAAGGTGGAACAAATTAGAAAGTAAAAAAATATATCTTTCTATAAATAAATATATATGTATATAACTTATAAATAAAATATAAATTATAGAAAAAAATATACAAATGTAGATGTATATATAAATAAATATTAAAAAAACTAATAATATGGATATGATGTATAAAAAAAAATTAAATAAAAATATACATAGAAAAAAAAAACACATTTAATATATAGGTGTCACAAAAAGGAAAATGTGAAATCGAGTTGTCTAAAGTTCTTGACTGGTGGCTGTTTGGTTTCCTCACTGCTGTTCGTGATGTTGTTGTTTTTCTATACATTTGAAATGCGTTTAGTGTTTCCAGGAATTCTTGACTCCCCACATATTAAAAATTTTAAAATACACATTTAAAGGAAATAAAAGAGTTTTTATAAAAAAATGCTCAATTAACAATAAAGCATCAAAAAATAAAATAAAATAAAATAAAATAAATTAAAATAAAATAAAACTATACAAATCATAACTAAAAATAACTTTAAAATAACATTGAAGCAATAAAAACCATCTAAATTTATAAGAAAAATTACAAAATAAAAATTAAAAATTTATTAACACCCCTAGTAGCCAGTGTGCTAATTAAGTTAGGAATATATATTATAATTCTCCTATAAATAATAATAAAAATTAAATTTTATGAAATGAAATTTTTCTTCAAGTAATTCACGGCTCAAAATTAAAATTTAAAATTCTTTTTCTTTAGCAATTAACGTTTACGGATATTTTATGAAAAAATACTTAAATTCATAAATGAAAAAATAAAATTTTTTTAAAAATTGATATAAAAAACTAAAATGGATAAAAATTTGTTTAAATCCGATTTTCAACATCTTCACATCTTAAAATTAAATTTAAAATGAAAGACATACTCATTTTTTTAATCTTAGTAGGAAAATTAAAGGAAACCATTTTTAAGTTTTTGTTGCAATGAAAATTTTAATTATTTCAATTCATTACTCTTTATGATAAGTTTCGTTAAAAAATATACTAATTACTGATTTTAAAATTAAATTTCAAAACATACTAGTAATTATTCTGTAAAAAACATACTAGTAATTTATTAAAACTAAAATTAAAGGAAAAAGGCAGAAAAAATATTAAAATCTATTTTTAGATTCATTTTCTTTTTTCTTGATTTAAAAACAAATTAAAATAAAATTAATATATTTTGCAACTTAATATTTTGCATAACTTTATATACACTAAGATTTAAATAATATTTATTATTCAACTATTTTAAAAAATCAATAACAATGCATTAATAAATAGTACAAAAGCTAAAAAAAAATTTGTAAATAAAATAACTAAAAAAAATATTGGAAAACTAAGAAAAAAATAATATATTAATTAAAAAACTTTAATATTTAATTCTTAAATAACCGATTTTTAAATTAAATGGTCTTAAATTAACTTTAAAATAATTCTTTTCCATTAAAAAATATATTAATAATTAAATTTAAATTTAAAAAATATGTGTTTAGTAATTGTTTGAAACAAAAAAAAAAATTAAAAAAGTTAAAAAACATATTAATGTTTAATGTTATGGTAGATTCATTTTTAAATATTTTTTTCATTTAAAAAACGAATTACATCAAAATTTAAAGATTAACATTTTTTTATATTGCTGCAAATTTACTATTTTTTATAATGCTTGTTTTTGTAATGTTATATTTTATATGACGTTTGGAATAATATTTAAGATTCAACAATTTAAAAACTCAAGAATAATGCATTCATAATTATTAACAAAAAAAAAAACAAAAAAAAATTGTAAAATTATAAAAAACCTCAAAAAAATTTTAAAAACATTAAATTTAAAACAACTAATTTTATAACTACATTAATTTTATATTTTTTTTACTAATATATAAAAATAAAAAATATTATGTTATTAATTAAATTAAATAAAAAAAATTTTGAAGAATTATTATTTGAAACTGAAATAAAAAATAAAAAATCAAAAAAAACATATAATAATGAGTTCCAGATAAATTTAAAATATTCTTTTTTAATTTTTTTAAATTTTATTTTTAGAATGAAAGATAAATGTTTTTTTTTATAGTTTTCCAAATTTAATATTACTCTAAATTTTTCTTAACTTTATACTTTGTACAAGTTTTACGCATAAAATTTTAAATAATATTTAAGATTCGACAATTTTTGAAATTCAACAAGAACGCATTATTAATTATTAAAAACCAAATCTAACAAAAACCAATAATAACAAAAACGTAAATAAACAAATAAAAACTAAAAAAAAGTATTAAAAAATAAAACAATAATTAAAAAAACTATAAATTAATTTTACGTTATTTGTAAAATAAGATTAAAAAATATATATTAATAAATAAATTTAAATTAAAAAAAAACAAGTTAGTAATTATGTGAAACTATAATTAAAAACAAAAAGTTAAAAAATCTATTAATAATCAATTTTAGATTATTTTTAAAACACCGTAGTAAATAAAAACCTCTAGAAAGAATTAATTTTAATTTAATTTAAAATTAAAATTAAAAATTTATTATTTTCATAATATTGTCAGATTTAATATACTTCATAACTTTTTTTAATATAAAATTTTTTCAAAAATTCAAAAATTATAAAAATTGCTTAAAAATGTTTAAATCCAGTCAAGCAATGTGAATAATATGAATAATTGGTGACCGCTTTTTATTTACACTCACTTTGTTTATTATTTTTTATTTTCTGTTCCTTTCTGAATACCCATTCTGGGACTATTCATTTCCATATGGCATCTCTTTCCGTCTTACTTTCAGCTGTAAGCCTTTTTTCATATTTTCTTATGCAGTTGCCTTCACTTATTTTTCATTTCTTTCTGTTGTTGCCATTGTTCGCTGCAAAGTAAAAGTTAGCCAACGCTATGTGACAATCATACGATTTGGGATATTGGAAATGTATGAAACGGAAAAAATTATAAATTAAAATTAAAATAATTAAAAAGGAAAAATAAAATTAAATGAACATTTGGTATTGTAATCAGTTATTCATTACCTTTCGTACATCACTTGAAAGCCAAGAAAAGTGTTGCAAAATGAATGTCGAAAAAGCTTCCAACTAATAGTTCCGTTTAATCACTACCATGGCGCTTGCGCAAATTCAAAACATAGCTGTCGTATTATTGTATACAACGCCGAAGTAGGCACAAATTTAAATAAATAAGTCACCAAACTAGTCTACGTACGCTTCGCACACTTGTCAACGGACCATTTGCCTAGCGACCGACCAATTCATCTGCTGTTTCGTGTGCAAGTTCGTTTCGCAAGTCTTTTGTTTTGCTGCTTTGCAACTTTTCAATTAACCAATCGACCAATTCGAGTGTGGAGAGTGTAGATAATTTAAACATTTTTTTCAGTACATTGTTTTTTATAAGTGCAGATACATACAAACATGTTTACTTTTAGTTGCATGCATGTATTTATGGTTTACTGTATATTGACTTCATACTTTTCTAATCTTCGCCAACAAATTACATTACAGATTAGCGTGAAATTAAGTTTAGCTTTTATTGCAAAAGAAGGAACTACTCTAAGCAGCTGAGATAGGCTGATAGGATAGATTGAATAAAATATTAAAAATGAATAAGTCAGTGAAACATATTGCAATTATATAGTTATTGTAATTAGAAATAGAAAAAAGAGTGAGCTGGAAGAAAAATTAATAATAATTGTGCCAGTAATTCAGAAATAGTAAATTTAGTTTGACAAAGTTTAAAAAACCATTAAAATTAAGCGACCACAGCATTTGGCTTCACTTCTCACTACTGTTGTTTAGCTAATAAATATGACGAAAGCTGTAAGCTACATAGTTTTTAATTTTCCGGCCCTAATTCACTTTCGCGAGTTGTTATAGCTTTTTGAGTTTAGCGAATCAATAAAAAGCTGCTATCGTAAGCGTAATTTGCTCAGTTCAAATTACTCATAAAAATTATATATCCGCCGAAAGGCGGGGAAATTCGATCTAAATTTGTCAGGGTGGTACGCACCTCACTTGGAAACAAAACTTCTTAGAAGTGCAAATGTACAAAAATCCGCAGATTTTTCTTTCAAACACTCCAAGCGACTTTTCATCGGATAAAAAGTGTTAGTTTTGTTTGTCGAGAGAGGACTTTCCTACTCAATTGCCTACTTAGCCCAAAGTAGCAATTGTTGGAAAGAGTGATTCTACGTAGGATTTCCAGGCTGACATTGTTATTGGTCTTAATGCTGGGTCCTAAATAAACGAAGTCTTTTACAACCTCGAAATCATAACTGTTAACAGTGACGTGGTTGCCGATATGCGAGTGCGTCGACTGTTTGTTTGAAGACAGGAGGTACTTCGCTTTGAGCTCGTTTACCACCAGACCCATTCGCTTGGCTTCTTTATCCAGTTTGGAGAAGGCAGAACTACCAGCGCGGTTGTTAGGCCGATGATGTCAATGTCGTTGGCATACGCCAACAATTGTACGCTCTTATATATTTGTTTATTTATTTAGTCAAAAGCTATGAAAAAAAATTGAAAAAAATGAATAATTTTGCGCCGCCTTGTGTTTACAAAGGTTTATGTAAAAAAATATGTATTTCTTCAGTCCCACTAGGCTCTTCCTATTTCCTCGAATATATGTAGTTCTCAACTGATTTATGCAGTTTTTAATGCGTTTTAATGTCACGTGAAAGAAAAGATCTACGCCAACAGCCCAGGGTCGATTCAAGACCTCAAAGATGGAATTTATGAGGCTATCGAGGAGATAGGGCAGCAACTTTGAAATTCGGTTACGGTCCTGTATGCCCGGTCGTGGTGGTCATTTGCCTGATGTTATTTTCCACCATTAACGGCATATCTTCCTCTTTATAATGAAATAAACTTTCGATCATTTATATTAAAAAATAGCATTTTTCTTTGAATGGCGAAATAACACCTCTTATTGGAAAGTATTTTACAATAAACAAAAATAGATCTTTATTTATAAATATTGTAATTTTATTGTAGTACATTATAAGACTCAAACTCGACTGGTAATTGTTTCTCAAATTTACTTTAAGTCTACTAATTTGGTTCGCTTTCTATAGCACTAAAATTTTTAATTGCCTTTTTATATTCAACTATCCAGCCACTCAAATGAAATTGGTTTCCTATCAAAATACGCTCCAAATACCTGCAATCATGCACGCACACACACACACACACATATTTGTTAATAAAATTTTTATACATTTATTCAAAGATACAACCACCATCACAACAACTCTGTTAGTTGTTGCACATCTATTGTAAAGTCCAACTATAAGTAAACGAGTTAAACATAAACATCAGTCAAGCCCAATTCCGTGCTGCCAATCGCTATTGAATGAATGAATGCACAGTAATGATGCATGAATGAATAAATGTGGGCTAAAAGTGCAGGCGGCAAATTAGAGCAAATCATAGACAAATACAAAGTGAAGAAAATAAATAATTAATAGGTAAGCAGGCGAGGTAACAAAAACAAGCACAATTCTTCGAAATAAAAGGCATGAAGGCAAGTGTCAGAAAGTCGAGCAATTTTCGATATTTAGCGAGAGCTAATTTTACCTTGAATTCTACTGTGACTTTGGCTAATTTGTTTTTATTAGTTTTTTGTTAAAAATCCTATAGAAATATTAGTGTACTGAATATGTTTTCGATTTTGCCTTTATTTTTTAAGCTTTGATTTTTCTTAAGTGCCGCAAAAATCAATTAAGAAACTCGGCAATCATTCAATTTTGTTTTTTAATAAATAAAAAAAAAAAAAAGATTTTGAGTGATGGAAATCTTTATTTTGCCCTTTACGCGCTATATTACTTCTCTGTTTGTATGCTGCAGCTGTCTAGTTTTGTTTTAAGTAATTTTGCGGAAAAAGCTTGTTTTACCTATTAAATTTTACCAGTAAAGGTAGTCGAAATAGGTACAAATATTCCACCTACTAGCCTCTGATGTACAGAGCTATATGAGAAATATTTTTGAATTGCAACACTACTGAGGTTAAGGGCACCTAATTTTTAATTCATTGAACGAAATTTCATTTCATTATAAAAGAGGAAGACCTGTGGAATATTGGACCAGCTGCTGTTTTGCGCCTAAGTGTCACAAGTACAAAGTATTGAATTTTTTTTAATTTGGTCCCAAGTCGGCCCCATTTATTTGAAAAAAAAAATTATATAAATATATTTTCCCGATATTTCCCTTAAAATTTGTTTTAAAAGCCTATCATAAAACTCAAAGGCGCTTAATTTTGTGCAGCTTCTTAAACCAATATTTTTTACAACTGCAGGTCACTTTAACCCATATTTTGAAAAATATAAAAATATCAATTTTTTATGGGCAATGGAAGTTTAAAATGTTCGAAAAATATATTTCGCGGAAAATTTCAGTAGAGGTCTTCGCAGTTGAAAACATTTTGCGATAACGAGCAAAAATACACCAAGAATTTGGTTAGGTTCGCATACTTGTAGTACAAAAAATTATTGTATGTACAAGGTGGCGCATTTTTTCGAGCAATAAAATTTGGGCACGCACCTTTTTTGGTATACAAAAGCGGCTTACATACAAGGTGGGGCTTAATTAAATTACCCTATCGAAAGATTTATATATTTTGCAAATGATTTATATATTTGACACTTGTGAATGAGACAGCTGCACTATACAAAAAGACAAGCAAGCAATGGAGCGCGTAAAAGCTAAAGTAAAGATTTTCATCACCCAAAATCATATTTTTAATTTGATAAAAAAGTTATTCAAAAACGAAATTGCATGAATTATTTTGCGCCACCTTGTATATGAAAAAAATTGCTTGTGAATAAATTTATAAATACTAATGATTAAAACTTTAAAAATGAGATTTGAAAAATTTTAAGATAATTTTACATTTTTTAGTACCATTAAAAACGTATTAATAATTAGAAAAATTCTACTCTTTCATTCGAAAATTTTCAATGTTCAAAAACAAAAAAACAAATTTAAAAGCTAAAAAATATAATTTGGTTTTGGTAAATGTGAAATATATATTTTTTTAGCCAATTAGTGAATATTTACTTTTAATATTTGTTAAAATTTATATTTCAAGAACTGAAGAGAGAAAATGGATTTTTTTATATATTTTATTTTTATGTATTTTTTATGAAAGGTTATATCTCAACAGCTGCGCTATAGTTTTAACCGTAAAAGTGTCATTGTATTACAAAAACAAAATGATATTAAAAAAATAATAATAATAATAACAAAATAGTAAATAAATAAAATAAAATAAAAATTAAATAATTACAAAACAAATTTAAAATAAAAACGTAAAACAAAATACAATAAAATTAAGTGAAGTAAAATAAAACAAAAATAAAATTAAATTAAATATATTAAAAAAAATAAATAAAATAATAAATAAATCAAATAAAAAAAAATTAGATAATTAAAAAATAAAATAAAAAATAAGAAAAAACGTAAAATAACACACAATAAAATAAAGTGAATTAAAATATTATAAAATAATAAAATAAAATTAAATATATAAAAAAAAAATTCATAAAAAAATAGTAAATAAATCAAATAAAAAATTAAATAATTAAAAAAAATAAATAAAATAAAAATAGAAACGTAAAATAAAATACAATAAAATAAAGTGAATTCTAGAATCTCACTTTCCAGGCTGTGTTGCCAACTTACCTGCACTTCCCAGCACTCTTCAGAGTAATTATGGGAATAGATCAGATCTAATCAGCTCTAATAGCATCTCTACAGCAATACTAAGCTTTAAAAAATTTAAATCACCAGGTCCTGACAACATCATTCCAGCAGAACTTCAAGAAGGACTGGAAATTCTACTGCCTTGGTTAACAAGGATCTTTAACAAGTGTTTAAATCTCTCTTACCTTCCGACAATTTGGAAGAAATCGAAGGTAGTATTCATTCCGAAAACGGGAAAGCCTTCACACTGCAAACCAAACGACTTCAGGCCCATTAGCCTAACCTCTTTTTGCTTAAAGGCTTTTGAAAAAGTCTTAGATGAGCAAATCAAAACCCAACTTGATACTAAGTTGATCTCTGAGGCACAACATGCCTACACTAAAGGGAAATCGACTGAAACGGCACTTCATTCACTGGTGCAAACAGTGGAAACTTCCCTTCACAATAAAGAGTACTCTCTTGTCGCATTTATGGACATAGAAGGTGCTTTTAATAATATTGAACCCAACGCTATTTTGTCTGAAATTGCCAAATTGGGTATCAATTACTCCATCCGAAAGATGATCGAACAAATGCTCCAAAATAGAATAATCACTTCAGAGCTTGGGGTAAGCCGCATGAGAATGTACGCCGTCAAAGGCACTCCTCAAGGCGGAGTACTTTCACCCCTTCTCTGGAATCTCGCTGTAAACAGTTTGCTTCGAAATCTCGAAAAAGCAGGCTGCAAGGTTGTAGCCTATGCAGATGACATTGCTCTCTGCGTGTCAGGCAAACACCTGAATACCCTCACTGAGCTCATGCAACGCTCAATCAATATTCTGTCAAAATGGTGCACCGAATGCGGACTAAATGCGAATCCAGCAAAGACAGATCTTGTTCTCTTCAATAGGAAACAACAATCTCCTCCACTGCAAACAATAACTTTAAAAGGGGAATCATTACTTCTATCTGATTCAGCTAAATATCTAGGAGTTATTCTAGATAGGAAGTTGAGTTGGAAATTGAACATCGAAAACAGATGCAAAAAAGCTTTCATAGCTCTCTATACTTGTAAGAAAGCTATAGGCAAAACCTGGGGTTTTTCACCTCGGATCATTTATTGGATATATACCTCGATCATCAAACCGATACTCTTCTACGGTGTGGTTGTATGGTGGACAGCACTCGAAAAACGGTGTAGAGTAACCACAATTGATCGAGTTCAAAGAACAGCCTGCCTCCTGATAACAGGATGCTTAAGTACAACACCTACTAAGGCTCTAAACACGTTGCTTCACTTGTTCCCTATCGATCTGGCTGGCAAAGCGATTGCAGCGAAAGCAGCGACACGCATGAATGCTATATCGAAATGGAATAAGTATCTTGGCCATTCGGCCATACTGAACAGGAACACTGTTATCTCTTCCGACATAGACTATCATGTAAGTCTTCCATCACCACCCTTGCTATTCTCCTGTTCACTCCCAACTAGGGAAGAATATAAGACAAATCTTACCGAAATCGATGGCCCTCTGACTATATATACAGATGGTTCAAAACAAGACGGCAAAGTGGGATTTGGAATCTTTTCCAATTCCCCTCACATCAATCTATCATTTAGATTACCCGACTACTGTAGCGTATTCCAAGCGGAAGTATGCGCTATCTGGTATGCTGCGAAAACTCTCTTAGAAAATAGAATATCACTAGAGGATATCCGCTTTTTCACCGACAGTCAAGCGGCCGTTCGAGCACTCAGCTCCTCTTATACCCACTCAGATGTGGTTCGATCCTGTCTCTTATCTCTTAACGAGATAAGTGTTCAGAATTCTGTCCAAGTTATCTGGATACCGGGTCACAGTGGATTCGAAGGTAACTGCAAAGCTGATGAGCTCGCAAGAGCTGGAGCTGCGCAATCAAATGTTAGTGACTTACCCACAATCCACATTCCGCTCTCAACATGTAAAATGCTCATCGATCGAGAATTTCACAGCATTGCTGATCGGAGGTGGCGAGTGGAAACTACTTGCGTTACGACCAGACAAATCTGGCCATCCTACAATCTGAAACAGACAAAAACCCTTATAAGTCTTTCGAAACACGAACTAAGGCATATAACATCTCTTATCACCGGCCACTGCCTTTTGGGCACTCACGCACGTCGGCTCGGGGTTCCTCAAAACGACCTGTGCAGATACTGCGAGGACGAAGATGAGGAAGTATCGAGCAGACATTTGCTGTGCAGTTGTCCGGGTCTAGCCAGAAGTCGACTCGCTCTTCTAGGCTCTCCAACTATTGACAATCTTTCAGTACTCTCGGACCTGAAAATCGAATCTCTCATCAAATTTTCGAAACGAATTAATATCTTTGACCAAAATCTACAATAAAAATCTCGGTTAGGTGGGGAAATCATTTAAAATAATGAGCTCTAGGGCAACACAACGGACCCAACTTGCGGTCTATGTGGCACTCCGATGCGGGGTCACCCTTAAACCAACCAACCAACCAAGTGAATTAAAATATTATAAAATAATAAAATAAAATTAAATAAAAAAAAAATTTTATAAAAAAAATTAAATAAATCAAATAAAAAAATTAAATAATTAAAAAAAAACCAATATATAACATAAAAACGACCTGTGCAGATACTGCGAGGACGAAGATGAGGAAGTATCGAGCAGACATTTGCTGTGCAGTTGTCCCGGTCTAGCCAGAAGTCGCCTCGCTCTTCTTGGCTCTCCAACAATTGACAATCTTACAGTACTCTCGAACCTGAAAATCGAATCTCTCATCAAATTCTCGAAACGAATTAATATCTTTGACCAAAATCCACAATAAAAATCTCGGTTAGGTGGGGAAATCATGTAACATAATGAGCTGTAGGGCAACACAACGGACCCAACTTGCGGTCTATGTGGCACTCCGATGCGGGGTCACCCTTAAACCAACCAACCAACATAAAATACAATAAATTAAAATAAAGTGAAGTAAAATTTTATGGAATGAAATAAAATTAAATACATAAAAAAAAAATAGTCAATAAATCAATAAAAAAATAAATAAATAAGTAAAAAAACAATAAATAAAATAGAAACGTAAATAAAATACAATAAAATAAAGTGTAGTAAAATATTATGAAATAAACAAAATTAAAATTATTAAATTTATTATAAATAGTAGTAAATAAGTAAAAAATATTAAAAATAAAATAATTCAAAAAAACAAAATAAAATATAATAAATTAAAATACAATAAATTAAAATAGGATGAAGTTAAATATTATGAAATAAAATAAAATTAAAAATATTGAAAAAATTTAATTGAAATACTTTTATCTTGTCTTTAATATGGAATACGTCATAAGTATGCCTGTAGCCTGCTCGCCAATGATGCATTTCACATATACATATGTAATACATTACGTTAGAAAATAACAACAAGAACAAAAACAACAACAAGTGGTCTAAAATCATTAACTTGCATGGAAAATACTTTTAAAAATTTTGAACGATTTTAGTTTTTCAGAAAAGAACTCAGACAATGTAATAAAGCAAGAAATACCAACAGTCAATCAACAACAATAACAACATTTTTTTGTTTAACTACAATAAAATAATAAACCAGCTATGATACAATTGTCAGCGACACCGCGCGCTAGCAACTGCATTTAATACATACACACACATACTAACCAACATATGTATATACTTACGCATTATACCATACCAACACACTCGCATGCATATGATTTGCCTTTGCGGATAACCTTGAGAATGCTGTCATACGTCTGCGAATAGCCCACAGCCAGCGTCTCATTTATGGATACGAGTTCTTTGCACCACTAAGCACACTTAATGTTTTTGTTTTAGTTATATTACAAAACAAAAAAAAAAAAAACAGAAGACAAAACAGGCACAATTACAATTTATAATTATCTTCGTTTACTTTTGAATCATTGCCACTGCCGCCTGCCCTACTGATCTCAACTCATACGAGTATTTCTTATTCCGCCATAAATTTCTTGTCCAAATAAATTTGTTTTTTCTTTTTTTCTCGCCTAAAATAACGGTTGAAAATCAATTTATATTTACATTAAAAACACGTTTCCAATTACAAAAATCACGAAAAATTGAGCTGCGCTTTTCAAACAAAAATAATTATAAAATTAATTTCTTACCGAAAAAACAAACACACAAATTCAAATACTGAAAAAATACATTTGTATAGTCATCAAAACGCCACATGTGTTCGCGGCGCAAAAAAATGCACTGCACGAAAATTAAAACGCAATAAATAAGTGATATTTTATGAATTGAAAAATTAAAAAAATTAATTAATGTGTTTTGCCAACAAAGAAACATAATATCCGTTTTAACAAAAGTCTTACAATTTTAATATAATAAATACAAATTTAAAATACAAAACGAAACAGCACGAACGTGGATTTCGCACTGTAAAAAAAAGAATCACAACAACAACTGCATACACTCAGAGTGGCCGGCGTACTCGCACACAGCATGGGAATACCAAAGTTTTGCGGCCGCGGCGGTCTCAGGCCACTGCCGCTGCTTATGACGTTAACGCTGACGTTAGCAGCGCTGCTTGCTGTTGGACAGTCACAAGGTGAGTTCTTGGCTGATTGAATGAGTGATACTTCACACTGTGTTGTTGTATTTTTTTTGGTTAAATAACCCAAGCCCAAATACAACGTCCATCCATTTTTGCTTGAATTCCTGTGAAATCTTCCCATTAGCGGGAATTTTTTACGGTTGCTTGCAAATCTTTGTGTGTGGTAATATTTTTTTTCCTTTATATTGTAATTTAATGTGAAGAATTTTTGGCTTTCAGGGTTGTGAAAAATTGCAGTTGTGCAATAACAGGAAATGAATGAGTGCAAGTTGAAGAAAACACAGTTGGTTTCAACTGAGTAACTTTTCGTGCTGGAGAGACTGTAGAGAATTTAAAGGATTCGAAGAAATTTACTTTGGTTAAGTGCAGAAGAATTATATTTTATTTTTGTCTTTAATGTGACATTACTCATCTATAGTTTTCTGCATATAATAATAAAAATAGTACTTTTGAAATAAAATAAAATAAAATAAAATAAAATTCTTCTAAAGTTAACCAAAGTAAAATTCTAGTACTTAGTACCTATTATTATTATTATTATCATTAATTATTAATATTTATTTGTATAGAGATCAGCCACTTTGAGATTTTTGGCGCCCCTTCATGAATTTAAGCAACTTGCTTCCGAGAGAAGTTTTAATTAGGAGCCAGACAACTCTAGGTAATCGGTTAGTATCTTTCTTTGGCAGTAGTTTTTTTGCCACCGTTTTTGAGAGTTGACGGCTTGTGTGAAATGCAGGCCTGCTGGATTTAATATTTAGTATAGGAATTTGTATTAGGTACAAGGAAAATAATTACATTTTTCCCATGCATTCATCCACGCAACCAAGCCATTGAACTGAGTTGTAAATACGCACTGCTGGGGATGTATTGTAAAGAAATCGCCAGATGAGCGCCACTGTGATTTCTACATGGGGATCTGAAATTATTTAGGCTTCTTAGAAATGAATTTATAAAAACCTGAATAGGACTTAATACATAGTTTTTGAAAAATGGAAATGGAAAGCCATTTGAATATAAAATTTCATTAATTATTGCGATTAAAGCAGCTTAGGCCACGATTTCTTTAAGCTGACTTAAACATTTTATGACTGTTTTGTAAATCCCATTTTTGAAGTACTTGTAAAGAATGGTCATACACTTTACTAAAAAAATGAAATAACAGTTTACACCCTAAATGTTTTTTATTTTAACAATTTTTTCTGCGGCCATAAATAGTGAATCAAAAACTATCACTTGTCTAGGCGGATCTAATTTTTAACTACCATCGGGAGGAGAGGATTTTTCCAGCAATCACTTTTTGTAGAATTCAATTAAATTATTGGAAAATATAATGTTTTTTGACCACTATGAAAGGAAATTTGAGGCAAAAACAAAAGCAAAATATTTATATATTATATTTTTAAATATTATTTGTCAAGTGAGAGGGAGTCCGTTTAAGATGCCATAAGAGCGGTTGAATGGAGTAGCACATCTTTATATATTTTTTTATATCCTTGCTCACTGTTGTTTTTGCCCCGTCCCATGTAATGTCGGCATCTGCCAGTTCACGCAACATCGACCTTCGCAAATGATCTTCGGCCGATCGCGATCTCTGCTCCCTAGCGGGTTCCAGTCCAGTGTCATTCTCGTGATGCTATCTGGTGGTCTTCTAGGCGAGTGACGTATTTATCGCCACTTTATGCGCTTTATTTGCCATAGGAAGGGTTCCTCAGTCGTTGCTTTCCACAGCGCGTTGTTGCTGATGGTGTTTGGTCAGATTCTACAGATTATGCGGAGGCATTTGTTGGCGCAAGATTCTAGCCTCTGTGTGATAGTGTTGGAGTCTAGCCCCGTTTGACTTTCGTGCAATAATACTGACTCCACACATGAGCCGAATATTTGCAGTTTAGTGCGCCTAGAGATTTTTCAACTCGCTCATGCATGCTCTATGCATTCACCCGAACTCCACCCTTGCTTTGTTTAGCCTGCAGTTGACATCTTCATCTGCACCACTCGTCAGCAATTATAGGTCTTGCTTTATTGTTGTTGACTCTCATAGTCTTTGTCTTGGCGATACTGACCTCCAGTCCGACAGTGCGTGCCAGCGTGACTAGTCTCTCTACGTTCGCTTGCATGTCAGCCAATTTGTAAGAGATGTGGCAGATGTCATCGGTGAAATTCCATAAAATGCCTCTTTTGTGCTGGGTCAATTGGCTCATAACGTCGTCTAGGACGCTAGGACGATGGCGAAGAGAAGGGGTGACAGGTGACAACATTGCTGTACGCCTGCGTTGGTGGTGAATGGGTCGTTAATGTTCCCGTTGTGAAGCACTGGCAGTTCGGAGTTCTCATAAAGGGCTCTAATGAGGCAGATTATCTTAGCGGCAAAGCCCCTTCTACTCAACGCCAGCCACATTGTGTCTCGCTTGATTGCGTGGAATGCCTTCTTGAAGTCGACGAACAGCATGTAAAGCGGGAAGCGCCACTCAACTGATTGAAGAGTGTTGGATTGGTCAACACAGCTTCGTGGAGGGCGTAAGCCAGCTTGTTCGTACCTTAAGCAACTTTCGAAACATTGGAGTCTGCCTTGTTTGATCGTCCAGTTTTTGATCTGCCAGGCATTTTTTTAACCTCGACAGAACCAGTTTCTTCAAATGTTTTCACCAACCTTTAAATTGTCGATACATTCGGATGACTATTCCCACCATAAAAAAAGTTTCGAATTTTGCGATTTGCTGTTCTTAAAAAATCGTACATTTCTATAACTTTAACGCGTTGTTCTATCGTGTAAAATTGTTAGAGATGGCACAAAAAATTTACCGTCTAGAAATTCTTCACTGCGGACACCTAGGCGTCACTCTTGAATGACCCTTTATTTCACATAAATTTTACTTGATTTCCAAATTTTGGACTATTTTAGACTAATTGAGCGGAATCATCACAGATTTGTTATAAGAAGTAAAATTTGTAGAATTGTCGCTAAGTGTTCAGTTTTTTTTCCTAGAAGCGATATAGTTTAGACTAACCAATAATGCGTCAATTATTTTTTATATTTCACCAAAATTAGTCATAATAAATTTCATTGAGCAAACCATTTTGACTTTTGAATACCAGAAGTGACAAATGTGACCTCTAAAGCGCACTGTAATCATTTTATATTAATGATTTCTCTAAAAATATTCGAAACCTTTGTGAAATTAAAAAAAAAAATCACGTAAACATTAATTGCTGAAAAGTGAAAACTACACTACTTTATTACTTTTGTCAAAGAAGCACAAGAAAGTATATAAAAACAAAAACGAAAACAAAAAATAAAAATATAATAAAAATATAACAAAAATACAATAAAAAACAGAGCATTAATTAATATATGGTCTATACTCGCATATACTTGGACATTTTTGTTGTTGCCTTTGTTAGCTACTTCCGCTGCTTCCCACAACGGAACCCTGAATGCAGACAACACAGTTCATTCGTCTGCTTGCTTGCTTGTGAGCTGCTTTCAGCGACTCTTTGGCGTGACCTTTGTGCACGCGCTGGCGGCCGGAAATACTACAACGGCATACGCACAGTGGTGGTATACATCCGCGTGTGTACGTGTGGCTTTAAACTCTGTCATTCTTTGTGGCGTAAGCACGCAGAAAAGCGGTGCGTGCAAATAACTGTTAAAACGTCATATAAACTAAGAAAAAACCACAACAAAAACATTTGAAATTTGTGAGAAAAAACACGTCAGCGAGTTAACAGAAAACAAAAACCTAGAAGAAAATTAAAATAAAAAAATGTCAAATTTTGTTTCTCATCACTAGCACGTTTATTTGCTTATCTGAACGTGCGTTTGCAGCATTTTTTTGCCATCTGTTATTTCTGTGGTAAATTTATTGCAATATAGGGGAGATAAGTGTAGGGGCATAACAAATTTCCTATTCACGCAACTTGAGAACCGTTGCAATAAGAAGGAATTCGGTTTTGACTGAATGATATCTTCACCTCCAAAAAATGTGTGAAAACTAAGCCATTAACTTATCTTAGTTCGTGGCATATTTTAAGGCAGCGCATGTTTTGAAGCCATTTTTAGGGCATTCAAAATTCACACGCAAAATTCATTCCAAGAAATTTATGTCTAATTGCCCGTCTCACACATTCAAGGTCGTTTGTGGGTATAAAGTACTACAAAATAATATTTAAGAAAAAGTCGTATACAGCTTTTAGTTACATACATTTTTGAAAACACTCTTCGTAAAAGTGGAAAATTTTAGACGACTGCGACAAGTGGTAATTGCTCATTGCTCTGCAATCTTGAACAACGTTTCCAGATACTAAAAGTCTATGTCCAAAGTGCATTTTCCAAAAGCAAAAATCCGCTTTCAAAGTAGGAAGCTTAAGGGTTGTTTATCAGTGAAATATGCTTTAAAAAGATTTATTTTTATAGTAAAGCGGCAATCAAGGCCATGAATTCATTGGTTAATACTTCGCTATGAAACTTTTATGAATCCCAGTAACATAACAAAAAACGGCTGCTGGCTGACTGACTGAGTGGCTAGACACGGCAGTCTTCAGTTCATTTTTCTGTGTTCAAAACAAGTGTGTGGAGTTCCTCTGATCAACTGCAAGGCTCTGCATGAACAGAGGAAAGCCAAGTCTCCTCAGTTTGCGTTTAGCTAAAGCAATGTCTTGAAGTGTAGCAGAGTTGCAAAGTTCTTTTGACCACAGGTAGATCAAAGATAGTCAAGGGATCTGCTGGCGTTAACAAAGTCGTAGTTTTCTTTAGAGGTGAGCGTCTTAATTGGACACTGTTGAAGGAAAGTCCATGCTCTCGCAATCAGCATAATTTTGAGCACCTTAAGTGAGGGTTAGTGCGGTGAAATTATCTTAATAGCTACAACTGAGAAGTGTTCTGCTTTCACGGGGCTAAGATTTTGGCAATCCGGCGCTCATTTTTTAATTAAACCTGAATATTTTGTAAAACTTTTCCATAAGCGCGTGCCATTTTTCCTTCCGAAATTTCTAATTTCGCTACGTCCTAGTCTCTATACTTACTTCCTTGTCAAGCTTGAGTTTTTTCTTAATAGCATAGGAGGGGCCGCCGTAGCCAAATGGGTTGGTGCGTGACTACCATACGATAGTGTCCAGGTTTCAAACCTCGGGCAGTAAAAACCAAATGATAAGAAAACGTTTTTTTCTAATTCTGGTCGTAAAGGCAATGGTAAATCTCCGAGTGTATTTCTGCCATGAAAAAGCTCGTCATAGAAAAACGTTTGCCATTAGGAGACGACATTAAACTGTAGGTTTGTCTATTTAAGGAAAAACATCGAGATGCACACCGCACAAAAGTGGAGGAGCTTGTGGAGGCTAAGCGACATTTAACTTATCCTAACAGAGAACGAGACTTTGATAAGAATTTTGGAGTAGTGGCACCAGTGATCCTGGTTTTTCGAAAATGTTGAAACACCACCAAAATGAGAACACAAAGAGAGTCATAATAACGGTAATTTCTTTCCTCAAATGAACTATATGAAGTTGGGTGGTCTTGGGTTTTACCAAGAAGATGCATAATATTGCAGAGCTCATTAAACTATATATATTTTGGCCACAATGTACGATAATCGCGTCTTCGGTAGCATTGGGGATTTCAAATGGCCGCCTCGGAACTGCGATTAGACTTCTTTAGAAATTTTTACGTGGATGGTCGATGATAAAAGTCGAACTCATGCTGATCATCAAGAAGGGATTCCTCATATAACTTGGAAGACTATTCGCTAAAAGAGAAATCGGCTAATTTATTATTGTAAGATTAATAGTTTTTAACAAAAAAAAAATTAATAATAATCGTAAGGATACTTGGAAATTTTCCTGGTCCTTTTGCTTTCTCAAATTACTATAAAAGAAGCTTTTAGAAATTCTTGAAAAATTTGATAAATAAATTTGTAACAGTTGCAAGTAAATTTAATATATTAAGAAAATATAGACGCGCCTAGATTTTGTTAAAAAAAAATTGTATAAATTTACATTATTTCAGACTTCACTATTTTTATTCAAAATAAAGCTTTCAATAATTATATAATGTGAAAAATCACATCATCTAAATGTCCACCATGAGCAGGTCTACATGTAAAATCCGCCAAAAAGTTGATTCATGCCGCATGCCTAATTGTTAAGAACGACGAGATATTCGAGGTTGCTCAGCAACACTTTGCGCTAGAGTGGCAATATTCTCAACAGACCGTCCTGTGCTTGGACTACCAGTCCTTCTTCTACCTTCCACAGAACCAGTTTTTTGAAATTTTTTCACCTACCTTTGAATTCTCGACTCATTCGGACGATTATTTACACCAAAAAAATCACAAATTTTGCGATGCGTTGCTTTTAAGGATCGAACATAATAAGATTTAATAGATTTAATGTGTTGTTCTGTCGTGTAAAATTGTACATCTATCTACTTGACAAATGACAAAGATGATATAAAAAGAGGTGGTACCGTCTAGGAATTATTCATTGCTGACAAATAGGCGTGACTTTTGAAAGTCCCTTTATTTTATATGGATTGTATATATTATATTTTATGTATATTATATTTTATGCAAATTTAATGCAATATATTAAATATGTATTTTCTTTAAAGTCCATCTCAAGTACATTTCAATTGATAATTCTTAATTAGGCAGAAATTGTAAGCCTTGGTAATTCACTGCACTTTCGATCTGCCCTCATCCTTGAGTGGTGTACAGATCGATCACATTTATGTATGCCAAGGGATTTTTTAATATAACAGCAATAAAATAAACTGTACTTGTTAACCTCGTCTAGAAATAGCAGAGCTTGCAATGATAAAACGAAAAAAAAAGAAAAAATTATTAAAAGTTTGAAAAATGAAACTTTTAGCCAAATGCAATAAATAAAAATAAGCAAATAAAAAAATTATCGACATGCAGCTACTATTTTATACATAAATAGCAATTATAGAATTAAACACAATTTAATTAGAATAAAAAAACTCCAAAAATGATAGAAAACTTAAAGCTGCTGACGCAAAGTTTAGCTTCAATCTTGAAAATCTCCGTAAACCAAATAATCTACACAATACATCACAATTAGTTATGATAATTTTATTTTAATAATAATAAACTGCCAAATCAAGGATTTAACCAATTGTATTAGAAGTAATGTCAGTGGCACGACTATTATGCGTGTGTGAGTGTATGTGAGTGCATGAGTGTGTGCAGATGCAAATCTGAATGCTTGTTTTCGTTTGCCGCACAGCAATCACAAAGTCGAATCAAAAAACATAATTTTCGTTAATTTGCATTTAAAAATGCATTTGTATGTGTATGTATGTGTGTGATATGTGCGAGATGTGTGAGTATTTTTTCAGTTAACACAAAAGCTAAATATAATAAAAAAAAACAACAAAAGGAGGAACAAATAGAAGGCGTGAAGTTTCTTTGCTTAGCTACCGGTCACATTTGTGCGTGTGTGTATGCAAAGCAATACAATTATTGACTTTTTACACACATCTAGATACTAATATGTGTGTGTGTGTGTATGCTTGTGCACACAGCGAGTAGCTTAGCTAAATATTGCGCTAGAGCAGTAGCAGAGACGTGCAGGCACGCTAGCGCATTTAAGTGGTGTTTGAAAAGCGAGCGAGTTGTGAAATGGCTCAACAAATATAATTTACCGGGTGATGCAAAAACTCTCAACTTTTTTAAATTAAACGAAATTAAAAAATCAATTTCTTCTCTATGGTGATGATTAGTACACTGCGTTAAATGACGATAGCAAAGGGATTTATTGAGAAAATTTGACCATTATTTTATTTCATATTAAATGTTAGCACTCTTTATATGAAATTATTGCTTATTTTCTTACAAAAATCAAATAAATGCAAGTTTAAAAATTTTTGCAAATTAAAAAAAAAGAATTCAACAAATCTTCATCAAAATTTTGAATGAGAACTTTGAAATTTTTAATCAGAATTTTTAGAAAAAATTATTTATCAAAATTTCAAACTTTTTAATCAGAATTTTTAGAAAATTTTCGAGTATGCAGTTTCATTGTTCACTAACTATACCCGGCGCGCGTTGCTACGCCAACGACTAACATAAATTTAAGAAAAATAACTTTAAAGAAAAATCAATACACAATTCAATTCATTCTAAACCATTTTTTTTGATTTTGTTTATTTCGAAAAAATCGGTTGAACGGGACAGAAGTTGCTACTCTGCAGCGCCACCTGGTGGCGAGTGACAGCAATGAGCACATTCTAAAAACCTTCTCCGTGGAAAAATACATACATATACCAATTTTTATAATAATCGGTCCAGTAGTTTTTGAGTTCATCGAGGACATACGGACAAATATTCATTTTTATATATAAGAAGAAGAAAGAAGATTAAGTTTTGTCACCAATAAAGTGTAAGTTTGAAGTGGCTTAAAAAATGCGCTGATTTTTGATTTTTTTTCTAGGGGCTTGTGCATTTTCTCCATATAACGAATGCTCAACTTTTTTTTTGCCTGGCTCTCTTGGTACACTATTATAATATGCGAATCGGGGAAATACCTCTACTATGTATAATGTGAACATAGGCTATGGCTCTACTGATTTGTTATAAATATCAGGTTTCACGCTCAACTGCTATATATATATATACATATAAATGGCGCGTACACCCTTTTTGGGTGTTTGACCGAGCTCCTCCTCCTATTTGTGGTGTGCGTCTTGATGTTGTTCCACAAATGGAGGGACCTACAGTTTCAAGCCGATTCCGAACGGTAGATATTTCTATGAGGAGCTTTTTCATAGCAGAAATACACTCTGTGGTTTGCCATTGCAATTTTGGTGTTTCACCGAGATTCGAACCTACGTTCTCTCTGTGAATTCCGAATTGTAGTCACGCACCAACCCATTCGGCTACGGCGGCGACACGTCATTTTCTAGGCTAACTTTGCAGTGCAACCTGGACAAGGCAATTTCAGAATATCTTGCTGACGTTTTCTGGCTCTAACTCACAAAAAATTTGAATCGTTTCTGGAATAATATTATTCTAGAAGCTTATTGGAACGCTTTTAAATTTCTGATTTTGTTGCTACTTGGTAATTTTGCCATTGCCTCTCTCTTGATATGCAGATTGTAGGTACAACCTTCTGAGTCTACAAACCACCTAGTGCAAGTATCATTGTCACTTTAGCCAGCACGATATGGGAAGATAGTCTGACATGTAATGCTATAATAAGAATTTGGCCAAAATGGGATGTTAGGCCCTCACAGGCGCTATTTACTCTTTCAATGAACACGTCTTATTTGGACTATTGCAGAAGCTGGAAGAATGAGGCATTCCTATTCCAAGTGGCATTCCTCTAGGTTTAGATAGTACTTTGGCTCATCGTTTTTGAATGATACTGATGACCTTAAGAATATAAGTTTGAGTCAGATTAGTGGATTTGCACTTAAACCAAATGATTTAACGAGGAGTAGCAGACAAATTGCTGTATCGCATTGCACAGACAACCACCTAAGTGAGTTGATTAGAGACCGACTGTCAACTTTACTTACCTACCTACCTGGTAATTTTGTGCTATTTGGTTGGTGTATTTTGCCAAACAGTTTTGCAAATTTTAAATTTTTTTGCAAGTTTATGCTAATCGAACTGTTGAGTATACTTTTTCTATTGATCCTAAAAAAATTTCTTAACAATAATGGTTGGGAATAGATTAAAGTTTAATATCACATTTTTTTAAATGGCTAAATTTGTTAAAAAAAAATTCAAATAATATTTTTTGTTGTTATTTTTTACCCCAAGTGTATAATCAAAAGTTATAAAAACATATTTTTTTATTACAATTCGAAGTGCCCTTAAGAAATGATATTAGTATGAAAAATGCGATTTTCGATTTTCTCGCGTTGCAGATGCCTGATCGCTGCAGCCACCTTCTCGTCGGTACGCCGTGTATGGTAGCAGAGCTCATGAATGTTATGGACCAGCAAGTCAGCCTCCCGAACTTTTCACTCAAGCTTACATGCAGTGGAAGTGATGGGTGCTTTTACGCCCAAAACTTCCTTTCAACGAACCAGAGCGCTCACTTCTAAAATAAGTTTCCAGCTGCTAAAAAAGATTTTGAGTGGCAGAAATATATCGCTGTAAAAATAATCTATTATTCAAAGAGAAATATGCTTTTGGACCACCCGGCGAACGGCCGCACATTGAAAACTTGTTTGGTGACTGTTTTTGGTGTGTTTTTAGTTTTTGACAACGACAAGTGACTTGCGACAATAAGTTAGTGGTTTGCTTTGACAAAAATATGCAAATGTCAAAGTTTGAATATAAACACAAAAGCTAGTAAAGTTGAAAGGCAATATTGA
>JAYXIM010041921.1:0-22176 GCA_037575425.1 Anastrepha fraterculus | reverse complement strand
AATGACGTCACAGTATTGGACTGGCCTTCCCAGTCCTCAGATGCCAACCCCATAGAAAATGTGTGGGGAATCCTAAAAACGCATCTTGCTGGAAGGCCAGTCCATGATTTAAAGCAACTCGTGCGACAAGTTCATAAAATCTAGTCCTGTTTGTCGACACAGAAAAGCTGAAGAAGATGCCAGACTATACTCGACTTGGATGAAGACTACACGGCTTATTGAGTAATTGCGACTCGTAGTTTTGTACATACTTTCATGCAAAAATTTTTTAAATGTATATCTTTTATACTTTATGAATAATCGCGGTTCCTTTTTTCTGACACCGAATGTAAGCCCAGACAGACCAAGTATTTTGGAAAGCCTTACCTTACCTTTAGGTAAGAGTGAAATAGGGTGACTCACCGGTTATCTAACTAGTCGATTATCTAAATATCGTCTGCGGTTTCAAACTGTCCACCGAAAGATTTCCGGTGTTTTTTTTTTTGCTTTGCTTCTGTCGATTGAAATGTCGAATACTTACTTTTTGTGTGAATAGCCTGGCGTTGGCAAGAAAAAGATTGAAAGCCATCTATATTTGACCTCTTCTCGATAAAAGCTGTAATTGTAAGAACCTTCTAGGCACGATGGGACTACATAAGTTGTTTTTTTCTCTTGACTGGCGCGATAACAGCTTCCCCATTTTAGGCGAGAGTAGGCAGTTCTCGTCAAGGCTTTATATACAGGGTAGGCCATTTAAAGCGGGCCCATCGGGCAACCCTATAACTTTTGACAGGAACGTCAGATCGACTAATGACATAGCGCGTTGGAAGCGTCAGTCCAAGACAATTTTTACCATGGAGCAGTACACTCCAAAAGAACGCGCTGAAATAATTCAGCTTTACATCCAAAATAACTTCTCAATTGTGAAAACTCAACGTGCGTTTAAAAAAAAATAAAGTTAAAAGTGCGCCATCCAAAAGCACTTTACAGCGTTTATACGCAAAATTTATTAACCACGGTAGTCTCAGCAATACCAGCCACGCATCCAGACAACGTACACGACGTTCTGCTGAAAATATCGAGGCTGTACGAGCCAGTGTTGAGGAGGCTCCGCGAACATCGAGTTATCGTCGTTCTCAGGAATTAGGCATCGCCAGGACAACACTCAGGCGCATGTAAGGCTACTGGTTCCAACAGGACGGGGCTACATGCCACACTTCACGCGCTACAATCGATTTTTTGAAGCCATTGTTCCCTGGAAGGTTGATTTCGAAAAATGGTGATTTTCCGTGGCCACCGAGATCACCAGATTTGACGCCACCGGACTTTTATTTGTGGGGTTATCTGAAATCCAAGGTATACATCAACAAGCCAAGGACTCTAACTCAACTTAAAAACAATATCCGACGCGAAATCGCCGCCATACCGGCCGAAATATTGGCCAAAACGATGGAAAACGCCGAAAAAAGGACACATTTGGCCATCAAGGCCAGAGGCAAACATTTGAAGGATATCATTTTCAAAAACTAGCTGGAACAAATCTCCTTGAATCAAAATAAATGATTTTTCATATCAACACAAAAAAAAATGTTTTTTTCAATGTTTTTTTTCAGAAACAAATGGGCCCGCTTTAAATGGCCTACCCTGTATATAATTGGCGCGAACGCTTCTGTTAGGTGTTTGGCCGAGCTCCTCCTCCTATTTGTGACGTGCGTCTTGATGTTGTTTTACAAATGGAACGTTAAATAATTAATAGCACTGAGAATTATTGACAAGTTTTGACAATTTATTTGTTTCTTATTTAATTTTAATATTTTTTGTATGAAAATATAGCTCATTCTCCTACAAGAACCATATACACCCAGGGTATAAGCCATGCGCGAATTTAAAAATAAATTCATAAAAACTCCTAACATTTTAATCAGAATTTATAGAAAATTTTCGGGTATGCAGTTTTATAGCCCATTAAATTTTGCTATAATAAAGTGCAAATTTGAAATGACTCAAAAAATGCGATAGTTTTTGAAATTTTTGGTTTTTGCTGACGGTCTTGTGCAATTTTCCACTTAAGAAGTGTTCGATGTTTTCCTTCTTGAGGATTTAAATATTGTCTGATTCTGCTCCCAATGTCTCTCGGCTCTCTTTTGCTCTTTTAGAAATACTCCGTACCTGCTGAGGTGTATGGATCAGCACTCATTTTTGCAACTATAGCGTGTTTTCGACCACTAGCATTACTCTAAAATTAATTACTCGTACTTACTCCACAACTTCCACTTTTGCTTTTACGTATGCATTCGGATTTTACTGCCATTACAGCAATAAGATCAACAGCTACGAGTAAGTGCTAGTTGAGGCGAGCAACAACAACAACAGGTTTTCACTTTTTTCTGCAACAACTCTTGCCTTCAATGGCCAAGCCGGCGACGCCTTTTATGTGTTTCTTCTGGTTTTTTTGTTCAAGTTTCGATAAATACTAGTTGCAGACGACATATACTTACGTGCATACATATATAAGTATACAAGTACGTGAGTGCATCAAAGTATACGTATCGTGCATACTAGCGCATACATAGGCGAATTTATTTAAGTTAATATATGCATTATCTGCGTATGTGTGAGCATAAAATTTAGACTAACGCTGATTGTGGCTTTTAATTTCAGGTTTTTCTGTCCAACTATAAAACTGTCTGCTTTTGTCTTATAGGTATTTTTCATGGATTTGTTTCTTTTTTTTCTTTTGAATTTTCTTATGTTGTTCAGTGTGTCGTAAATTTGCTTTTATTTTCTGCTTTTCTTTCATAGCCTATATTTTGCGCATCAGGTGTAAGACTGAAGAAGGAAACTACATATAAATCCACTACCATTTGTACCAATCTGAATTTTATGTCTTTTTAATGCGTGCCTATTTCTTTTTTTGTCGCTATGTGTTGGTCGGGGCAGTTGCGTATGGCCTAAATTCACACCATTTGGCCATCAACGTCACTACCGGCTGTATTGCCATGGCTTTAGCTCGATCATCAAAGTCATCAACGTAATGCCCATCGTCATTGTCAGTTTGTTATTTAGTCACAGAAATATCATAGCAACTTGCGTTTAAGTCGGCATCGTTATTTTAGTTTATATTTCCTTTTGCCGTGCAAGACATTAAAAAATTGATTGCTCGCTAAGTCGGCAGTAATATTGACATTTATATTGATTATTACTTAGAAAATCCCTGTTATGACACTACGATTGGGAAATCCGCTTTAAGACTCAACTCGAAATGGTCATTGTAATTAAGCATTTGAGCGCTTGGTGGTAGCGCCAAAGAACCAACCACGGTTTTGAGGTGGTGGTCTGGTCAAATACTCATTTTTATAGATATTTTTTAGGAATTTTTTTTAAGAAAATAAAATGCGATCGTTTTGACTTTACAGTAGTATTATGGACATCAAATAGTATACAAAAATAAATTTTTTTTGACATATTTTTTGTAGTAGTGTGGCACCAAAGTAAGGGTCTTAAAAAAAGATAAGTGGCTTGTCAACACTAGTTTGGCTCTTCAGGACATCTGAAACAAAAAACTTAAACTGATTATTATTCTGTAGGCTTGCCATTCTGGCAGGTGCTACTTTCGTTTCGTTTCAGCCTTAACTTTCCATACTACAGTCTGATTTCCACCTGAAAAACATTCCTTTTTTTCGAAAGTTTGCCATTTTGTTATTTTTCAAACAAATTTTCCCATTGTAGCACGAATGAAGGATCTAACAGTTTTACGCCGCCTCCGAATGGCAGATGGTTTTTATGAAGAGATTTTTCATAGCAGACATACACTCGGAGGATTGTCATTACCTGCGGAGGGGCGGCTGCAGTTAGAAAAACGTTTTGTATCATTTGATATTTCATGCACGGATAATCGAAACTGTGCCCATCCGAATAGTAGTCACGCATGAACCCATGCGGCTACGGCGGATTAGATAAGATTAGAGATTAAAAAATATATAGACCTTTCAAATCGAGTCCGACGTCATATTAAACTTGTTTCAAATTTTTAGCAGCATTATTAGCTTTTACCTTACGGAAAAGATCAGAAACCAAATTTTTAATTAGATCCAAATAAGGCATTAGCATATCGGACCTCGTCATTATCTTATCTATTGACCTATCATAATTTCTCTACAACAAAGTTAGTGTCAGTGACACCCAGTAACGCTCTGGGCGCTCTCATAATAGACTAACTTTCATCGTGAGTTCTGCAGACTCATTCACGCCTTTATTACAAATTTGATCTGTTGATTAATGTAAATAAAGGGCTTTTCAAAAGACGCACCTATATTTTGTTTCAAAATAAAACATGTAAAAATTTAGATTTTGAAACCTTCAGGTTTCACTATCTTTATTCAAAATACGGCTCTTAACAAATATATGTCAAAAATTGCATCATTTAAATGCCAACCATGATCAGGTCTACAGGTAAAATCCGCCAAAAAGTCGATTCATGAATGTGTAATTGTTGAGAACATCGATATATTCGACGTTGTTTACCAACACTTTGCGCCACAGCAGCAATATTCACAACTGAACCTCTAGTTTTTGATCTGCCAGTCGTTTTTCTATCCTCGACTGAATCAGTTTCTTGAAATTTTTCACCAAGTTTTGAATTGTCTACTTATTCTGATGATTATTTCCACCAAAAAATCACGAATTTTGCGCTATGTTGTCGTTGGCAGTTTATGCATAATATCGAGTGACTTTATTGATGTTTCCGTATGATTTGCATTAAGAGTATGGTGAATTTCAGCCAGTAGTGTTGATGTTTAAGGGGACAAAAATTAATTTTTTTAAGCGTTTGATTCCGCGATTTTTTTCCATTTTTTTTAAATTCATATAGAAATTATGACATTAATAAACAAAAAAATGTTTGGTTTATTGTATTCAGGCCACTGACGCCGATGCTACAATGCCCGCTGATTGAGAAGCCCCGCTGTGACCTTCCTGGAAGAATTGAGTGTACATCCGCCATTTTAAATGATTAAAATAATAAAAAAAATTTATATTATTTTAATGTATAAATAAACTGTATGCCACTTTTAAAAAAAATATATTGACTTCTTCATTTTAAACAATTTTAATGAAAATCAGGAAAAATATGGGCGTTTACAGGTATCTGTCCCCTTAAAAAATGTATAATAATAACCAACCGTTAGTTTGTGAATGAAGCTCGAAGCCTTCATCCATTAATTTTCCTTGCCAATCCAAAACCCTTTATAACCAACAGGCAGTGAATTTTTCAAGTTTAAATAACATTTAAGGTAATTTATTGTAATTTGTCTGCAAATGCCTTATTTTCATTGAACTATGTAAATGCGCCTCATTTAAAGTGCCTAAATAGTTCAAATAGTAGATGACACTTCTCGCCGCATTTTGATGGCATTTCACTTGCGCTAATTACAACATTTACATTTATAATAAAAAAATTTACAATCCGCTACTTTTTTATAGCACTTCGTAAGCTTTTAAAGCGCGTGTTATGTGCTATACATTTCTGAAAAAACAAAAACCTTTTTATTACATCACGAATGCATACCTATGAGTACAGAGGAAAAGTAAAAGCTATGTTGACTGGGTCACTTGGTCGGCCAGACAGTGAGGTCCAGACAGTTACCGAATTGGAGTTTGAGCCACAGTTAAGTTATTCAAAAGTGTAATAAATGCGCTAGAAAAAGTGAATTAAAAAATAAAAATAAACATAAACCGCAAAATAAAACTAAAGTAAAGCAGCAAATGAAGCGGCTACCAAAGGGAATGTATAGCATTAAATGTGAGCTATTAAAAGCTCGTGAGCTGTTCAGTAAGACGCGAAATGAGAGCAAAAGTAAATGGCGGAAAAAAAATAAAAATGTGCAAAGTGTGTACATAAACTTTAACGCTTAAATGTACAAAAATTTTTGTTATTAAACATAACAAATTGTTAATGTTGTTTTTTTTTCGTTTGTTTGAGTGAGTTTCGCACTTTTAATTTTAACCGTAACATTTTGCTTCGGCTCGCTGTATTTTCATTTGCTATACCTATTATTTTTATTTTCTTTTTCAATTTTTTTTTTTGCTTTGGATTTGTGCGTTGTTGCAATTTGCTTGCGCGCCCCTTAAAGTTACTATGTGAATTTTTTCCTGTATGGCACACAGAAATAATCGCCTGCTGGTATTTTCTTTGCTATGAGAAAAAATTACATACATTGATACTTTTGATCTTTCTGCATAAACTGGGGGGTTCACATAAAGAAAAAACTGAATTAATCTTCGTTGATGCTTACATATGTAACAGTGATTTCAAAAGGAATACAAAAGGTTTGCGGTGTTTGCTCATGTAAAAAAAAAAACAAAAAAAATTAAGGACAAAAGTAAATTTCAACTCTCGCTACGTCGGTTTGCTATAACCCCGCGCCATAGTAGAGGCTGCCCAGATAACAGTGGTAATTTTCCCAATTGTTATGTTTCAGCGGCTATCAAAGTTACCTTGGACATTCAGTTGACAAAATATTATATTTAGACAGGTTTGCAATTTATTTATGCTTCGTTTCACGCTTGCCGAGCGTGTGGTGAAATGAAATGGTGGAATAGAAAGTACCACGCTGACACCACCAAGTTACACTACAGCGCCGTTTTGATAACGGAAATTTAGGAAATGATTAAAAAAATCGAAATTCCGGCTCAGTTGTAAATACGAAAATGTAAGTACGCTGCAAAACCATCTCTTCAGACGAGATCCATTTTTGGCTCAGCGGCTATGCCAAAAAGTCAAATCTTCCATTTTTGGAAGCCAAAGCAATTCACAAGTGTTCGATCAAGCATCAATGTATCAGTAACGCTTAACTGTTCAGTGCGGTTATTCCTTCGAAACTCATTTCTTTCAAAATAAGGGTATTGAATGGTAATTTAAAAATGTAACCAAAATCATTTTGGATTTTTTCTCTATCGTTCTTACCTCGTCATATTGTACTTCTCACTCGTAGAAAATCGATGTATCTCTGATGCTTTTTTTCTTTGTTAATTCCTCTTGGGGGCATAGGGCCTCGACAAGACTCTTCCATCGTACACGGTTCTGTGCTGTTGTCTTTGCACCGTCCCATTAGATGTCGGCAGCATCGACCTTCTATAAGTGTTTTTTGGTCGACCTCTGCTCCCTTAAGGGTTCCAGCCCAGTGCCATTCTCGTGATGCTATCTGGTGGTTTTCTCAATGTGTGACCTATCCTATGACGCCACTTTCTGCGTTTGATTTGCGTAAGGATGGGTTCCTCTGATGTTAGTACTCAAATATTGTAAATCCAAAAACAAAAAACAAAATTTACTCAAAGAAATCTGGAAAAGCTCTGAGAGCCGCAGATTTCTGCTCGTTACACTAAAATTAATTTTGTGCAGAAACAATTGTACCAGAAATAAAATTAATGATGGAAAGTGATACATTAATATTTTTATACTATGAAGTCGTAAGTTTTACCAATTAGCATAGTAGGATATATGTATATTAGGCCGGGTCGATTTGTGGAGAGGCAAAAAAATCGCCCGTTGTTCTGTGAAAATCATATTCTAGAGATCAAAATATGAAACTTTGCCGAAGGAAATATCTCTAAAACGAATTTTGATGTCCCCCAATTTGGGTCGAACTTTTTAGTTTCTTTTCTATAACACACTTAAATTAATTTTTTCATTTACATATGTTCTGACTAAATAAATTTCTTAAGAGAAAAAATAGATATTATTATAAATAAACAATAAATATTATTATAAATAAAGAAAAAACATAGCCATTTAGCTGATTTTTTCATGTAAAGGCCAAAAATGGTGCTATTTTGAAATTGGGGGACATCAGAATTCGTTTTAGAGGTATGTTTCCTTCAGCAAAGTTTCTTATTTTGATCCCTAGAATACGATTTCCACAGAGCAATGAGCGATTTTTAAATCGACCCGCCCTAATATATATATATGTGCATATATGTAGTCCGGCTCAGGAAATTTACGGAAATTAAGGCATACATGGAGTCAACGAAAAGATTTTTAGAGGTGTGGCCAAGGTCAGACCATTAACAGGCTCACAGCGAATTTGAAAGAATCAGCTGATGAGCTGACACAATTTTGTTTTTCACCATAGCTGGTGAGCAAACCATCATTGGGATAAATATTTACCTTCTGAATCGATATCAGTGTATTATTGTAAATTTCCTTAAATGACCTCCAAATAAATCCAGCGTGTATTAATTTAAGCCAGTTAAAAGCAGAGTAGGCCGCCGTAGCCGAATGGACTGGCGCGTGACTACCATTCGGAAGTGCTCAGATTCCGGGCACTCCGGGCATGAAACATCAAATGAAAAATAGTTTCTAATAGCGATAGCCCCTCGGAAAGCGATGGCAAAAATCAAACCTCCGAGTGTGTTTCTGCCATGAAAAAGCGCCTCAAACATCTGCCATTCGGAGGCAACATTAAACTGAAGGTCCCTCCCATTTGTGGAATAACATCAAGATGCACGCCCCAAATAGAAGGAGGATCTTAGCCAAATACCTAACACAAGTGTACGCGCCAATTATTTATTATTTTTTTATGCAAAAATGACTGTCAGCTGTGGCTGTTGTTATTGTTTTAGCAATATAAACATTCCCCATATATACATATATGGTGAATGCTGCTGGGGTGAATGTTGGTGGACTGAGTGGTAGTGTAAAGGAATGACTTTCAGATATTTTTTTCCATTGTGTAAAAAAATACATTGCAATATTAATTAACAGTTTCCTATTTGATGAAAATGTGTCTTTACTTTTACCAAAGAAGGCAAAGTAACTTGAAACTTTTAAGTCTTTTTCCTCGAGCGGTATGGTTTATCTTAAAAAGATACAATGTTTATTTATGTAAGTTTGTTTCGTTGGCATTTAGATCGTGAAGGAGAAGAGCTGCTCTCCTATTTTTATTTATACCTAATCTTCTTCTTTTTTAATATAAAATATATCTATTTAATATAAAATATATTTATTTAATATAAAATATATTTATTTAATATAAAATGTATTTATTTTACATAAAATATTTTGTTGATCTGCAAGCATTCCACTAATCTTTCTTTACTTTTTTCAGGTAAGGACTATGAATTAATTGGCATTTAAAAATTCTACGAAAATCAAACCGTAAGTAATAGTTTAACTAACTTTTACTATTATTATTCTAAATATAAATTTTTTTTTTTATAAAATACTTAACCTTATCAAAGTCCTAAAAATCTGAGATTTATGAAAAACCTCACCCAAGTCATTCAACTTCCAAGCCCAACTCAGTGGGTGATCAAACAAAAAAACAAAACAATTATGAAGCGTTTTGCACGTGAGGCAGTGAAGCGCGCACCCATAAACCAAAATATTTATATATAAAAAAAAAGAAAAAAATGAAAATATCAAAAACAAAACTGCTGAAGGTTGAAGATGGTTTACGACTTTTTGAGGCAGCGTGTGGCCCAGCTCAGTCATAAATAAAATCACTCAGCGGCAAAGAACTACATACATATATTTTACATAAACGCATTACCTATGTACGTACATATGTATGTTCAATGGTGTGGATATTGTTCTACTTGCTGCTAGTAAATTATGCTACCAGTACTACACCTGTGTGCATACAGATATTTTTGTTCTTGTACTCGTTTAGAACGGAAATGCCTATGTAGTTGTTTAAGGTTATCGACTTGATTGTTTTGTGTGAGTTGTTGGTGATTTTACTAGCATTCACACATATAAGAGTATTGCTTGGTATATATGGGAAGGCGGGGTGAGCCACCTCATATGCTTCTTCTTTAATTTCTAGAGACACAGTGGACTTAGAATTCGATTTTTGTTCTTCAGCGGTTGTTTTTTTATTTCATTTTTATTTTTTTATTTTTGTTTTGGGTTTTCATTTTCATTTTGGATTTATTTAGTTTCACTCGAACATTGCCTTTGTGGCTTTAAAACTTTTCTATTTTTTTGTATAAAATTTCGTACTTGTTTTTGTTGTGCATTTTCCATTGTTTTCGAGTGCCACTTTCGCACTGGGTCAGGTTTAATGTCCATTATTGGCAATGGCAACAGGGTTTTGGCATTCTTGAAATTATTCTGCCGGTAGCTTCCATTCGTAGGTGATTTTTTTGTTTTACGTTTTTGAAATTCATTCAAATTGGCAGTGAAATCTGCATGTAGAGGTTTTGAATGAGTTATTGAACATTGAAATTTTGAGGTTTCGCGGTCTTGTGGTTAACAGGCGCAACAGGCGAAGAGGTTAATGCTTGTATCTGCATGCCAATCTGGTAAATACATATGAAACGTTTAATTAACGCATAAAAATAACTTAGATAAATTTTCATAATTAAACGATCTTCAGGAATTTTTTACAAGTTTAGTAAAAAGTTTAACGGGATTTGAACGTGTGAAAATTTTAGTCTTTGCAAAGAGTCTGCTAACATTGGTAGTTTGGTAGCAGGAATTCCAGTCGAAAAAATGGTGCTGGCCGTAAAATTACAGATTGGCGGACATATCTCGTATTATTGGGTATTTGAGATACACCAGTTAAAACCATAGGATAGTATTAGATACCCAAAGCCAATCGAGGAATTAATATTGAAATGGCAGTGCCGTAATCTTGGACAAATCCAGAAAGCTCGAATCGAAAAAATCGGCTTCAAATTTACAAGTTTTATACAAACAAATATATCAGCTTCGCAGGAGAAATGGCAAATCTTTTTGCGAATTTTTTTAGTTCAAATTTCGTAAGCGTTTCGGATATTGATCTAAGCTATTCAGATTTTCTCTGTCCTCTGGCGATTTCTTCGTGATAGAAGATGACATTCAAGAAGCGATTGCAGACCTGTCATAACCGATACTGATGATCTTTCACCTGTTCTACTCAAAAACTGCTTTTTGTTGCTAAGCTATTAATGTTAATTTTTAATAAATCGCTCTCTGCTGGATCATTTCTAAAGGATTGGAAAACAGCTCACATTAGCATATCATCATTGCTAGCTCAACAACTCGGTCCGGTTGGCAGTTTGCTGAAACATTCGTCTCCAGTTCGATTTATCCCCCGCTTAAATTTTTCCTCATACACCTATACCAAATAGCTCAGCGACCCGTTCTACGCCATCCAACTATCAGAGTTTTATCCTTCCTTTGCCTTTATTTCTTCTGCACGTACTCAGTAGAATTTTCTTAAGTAGGTATGCTTCGTCTGTCCTTATAATGTGACCAGCCAATCGCGGATGGCTAAGCTTTATTGTCGTAACAATACCCCGGTGGTTATACAGTATCTGAGGCTCATATAGTATTACTCCAATATTTAAAAGTGGGATTAAGAATGACGTCACAAACTATAAGACCTATTACGAAATTACTTGAGGCTGTTGTTAAGACTAAACTAGTTTTTGCTGTGTCTGGCCTCATACCCCCGAGTCAACATGTTGATTTTTTATTAGTGAAAGGTTCTCGGTTGAAGGTTTGAAGCTTGCAAATTTTTTCTGTGGACTCTTTCAATAGCTTTAACGCTGGCTATCAAGTAGTTATCAACTACACTGACTTTTCGAAGACTTTTGATAGGGTCTCTCATAAAATTTTGCAAAGTAAATTAGCTTATTTCGGACTCCCTTCCACTTTCCTAACTTGAATAGCATCATATTTAACTGGCCGGAGCTGCTCAGTTGCACTGGAAAACACAACTTTCCGTCCTTTCCAGCCATCGTCTGGTGTTGCTCAAGGTTGCATTCTCAACCCACTTTTCTTTATAATTTATATTAATGATATAGGTTTATGTTATCACTTTTCGAAATTTCTTCTTTTAAGTTGGTGAACTTAAAATTTACTTCGCCATATTGAAGAATGTCCGCTGAAGCTTCAATTTTATTGCAAAATGTCTATATGACAGAATTTATTCGTGAGTTGGGAAAAATCGTTTATATTTGAATGCAAGTGCTTTCAAGTAGTTTTTCCGAAAAAATCAAATACTTATAATATTTTGGAGTCTAAACTCAAAATTGTAGACCAAATAAGGGATCTAGGGGCAATTTTTGACTTCAAACTCACATTCAGTAACTAAAGGATGGTTAAGTTTCGAGGGCCGGTGTTGATTTTGAATAAAATACAGTTTGTTTAAAAAATTATTATCATTTTTCTTTATTATGATAATATTGGTATGGTTCAATTACGTATTAAACAAAATATTGGCCAAATGGCCGCCGCGGCTTCGGCGGCACACCTCCATCCGATATTCCAAATTTTCGATGACGCTGAGGCATAATTGAGGTTCTATGCCGTTAATGTGCCGAATTACCTCATCTTTTAGCTCTTGAATTGTTGCTGGCTTATCGATGGACACCTTTTCTTTCAAATAACCCCAAAGAAAGAAGTCCAACGGTGTCGTTGACGTTTAGGTGTGGTTCACATTCAACATCGGCCCTTGAAATTGAACCACCCTTTATAAAGATTATTTAATTCTGAATGTTTACGATATTTTAGCCTTTGTCCGTCGTACTTGTACACATTTCTCAGATGGTTATACCCTCAAAAAGTTGTACATTGCACTTGTTGGGGTCCATTTAGAATATGCCGCTTTCATCTGGCATAACATATGCACACTTGCCGCGGACCTCCTTCTCCATTTTTTCACATAAAAATTGTCGTGACAGGAGCGTGCCAGATATGTGGTAAGAGATGAGAGGCATTTCCAAATTAGCACTTATTTATGTTCAGCAATAGACAATTATTGATACACAAACTATTGAAATTATCTAAATCAATTTTCATCGTAGCGATGCCCCAGAAGAGACCTAGCATTGTTGATAACCATACAATGGCGATTGAGCAAGTCAGGTGTGATCCAACTCAAGAAGGCTGAGTAGTAGAAGTCAACGCAGGCTAATTTTTTTATGAATATTGCATAGGTATCCTGATCAAAAGCTTTAGAGAAGTCCATATAAAAGATGTCAACCTGGTACTTTGATGGGAAGGCAGCGATGCAATCATCCGAAAAGACAGCGAAATTAGGCACTGTTGAGCGGCCCGCAAAGAAGCCATGCTGCTTCAGAGGCACTACATTCTTGACACCTAGAAACAATTTGTCCTGGATGATGCATTCAAAGAGCTTTGCCGTGGCGTAAAGCCTTGAAATAGTTGATTAAACCAAGTTGCTGTAGAAATAATTAAAAGCAGATGTGCTTGATGCTTTATTGAACTCGTTCGAATGTTTGTTTAATGTTAAAAGTGCAAAGCACGAAACAGCATTTTAACAACAAATAGAATATTAATCATTTTATTACTCGAAAACCTTGATTTTTCAAATTTTCTTATTTTTGATATTAGTGTTGAGTCAAGCCATGTTGTTACCGGATGTGACAATATGGGCAAATAGATTTTTCTTAAATTAAAAACTTGACATTTAGTTTAATAAATGACAAAAGTTTTATTTTTTGACATTCAATTACATTCTGAGTGGGCTCAACACAATTTGCGCGCACACTTAATGATGACAAAATTGCCACAACTGAATATTATTACCAAGTGGGTGTTGCACGTAGCAACAATTGTTGATATGCAATTTTAATGAATGTGACGCCGATTCATATGAAACAAATACAAAAAATTATTGAATTATGATTGCAAAGCGCCCACAATGGCATAAAGTATTTATTGTGCTGTCAAAATGATAGAAATGTTAAAAAATTCCTAAAATATGAGAATCTTTTGCTTTTTTTGTTGTTAATAAATATGATAAATTGCATGCCGCTTCATTGAAAAATTATGACAATCGGTTAAAGAAGGAAATAAGAGAATATTTCCAAGGTATGCAGACATAAAGCCTTAGCGAAATTCTTTTTTAAGAAGGTGAAGCTGCAGACAACTTTATTGTTGAACAAATTCAATGCAAAACACTCCCGAGATTTTTTATATTTTTTGTCATATAAGCAACTATGGTGAAAAAGATATTTTAATGGCACTTCAAGCGTAGCAATGCTTTGTGAGATGACTTTGCGGAGTGGCTCAAGAGAAAAACAAAAAAAAAAGAGCAGAAAATTAAAGAATTCAATATGCAAAACCTATAAAATGCAAATATATGTATGAAAATAATTAAATTTTATTAACAACGATTTTTTCTCAACAAATGTCAATGACTTCACTTGACGCCAAGTGAAGAAAATTTGGGTTGAAATGCCGTTCAATCTGCGCTTCGGGGCTTTTGTTTCATGTTGTTGTTATTGCTGTTTTGGTTTTTTGCACTTCTCTTACAATAATATTGCTGTGCCAATTCGCCTGCATGGCATTACTGCACATTTTTGCTACCACAAAGGCATTCCTCTTGGGCCTTATGATTTTTGTGGTATTTAGGCTGCGGGCGTAAGAGCCAAACCAAATAAAAGGTGTTGTCATAAAATGCGAAGTTCTCCCCAAAAAGGAGGAGTTTGAATTAGCATTTCGCTCAAAAAAAAGAAGCCATATCAGCAATGCATAGCTTGGTGAAGGGTGAATGGCATTCGAGGCGCAGCAGATACACTGACTTTGGAAACTTTGAGAGGAGAGGAGATAAGATATAGCAGTTGCAGCCAAAGTCCAGTGAACTTCTGCACTACTGGTTTAAGTTGAATTGTAGAGTAACCAAATGAGATTTTCGCCGATAACTTTCTTTGTTGAAGGCTTCCCTCGAGTCACTACACTTTTAAGAGGAGCGCACCGTCATTTTTTTTAGGAAATAGCGCCGCGATTTTGGCTTCGTCTATAGAGTTTCTAAACGACATCAAGCGAAAATGACTTCCCGATTCCAATAATACGAATAAACAAGTGTATCTACCCTCACCAGCTTCAGAATTCGGTTGCTGTAGAGCATCGCAACTAAAAATTTAGTTAAGATCTGATGTAACCAAGTTCTTGCTGGCCATCGGCCCATTGGAGCAGGTAGAAGTTGAGCGTTTAAGTGCAATTCTCTGCTTTATTTGTCCAGCCACAGCCTTCAAACCATTCTCAACTTTTTCATCTACGCTGGTTGGTTTAACCATGGTACATCGGGTATCAGGTTATGGTCTTGCAACGACAGTTTAGCTTAAAGTTTTTTCGTCACCCAATTATCCTAAACTAACTACTTGATATTCTCAAAGAGGCGTGTTTTTTCTGCGATTAATTTTTTTAATATTTTATTACCTAGTGACACGTTTTAGCTCGCATTTGCTCTTAGCATCCCAGGTGTCAAATAGAAGCGATGGCCGTCATAATTTGTAAGTCTTTTAAGGACGCAGATGGATAGAAGGCGATCGATAGGGACTTTTAAAGGTAACCAGTTGAAAATATTGATATTTGTGAATAACTATATCAGATGAGCGCTAATGGATATCGGGATCAAGCCTCTGTCTTGATAAAAGGCACTTGTAACAGAAGTGAACATTTTCAATTGCAAAATTTTCTAATCGTCCTGACGCACTTCGTGGAATGAGTGAAAATCGAAGAAATTTCACTCCGCGTACATATTTTCTTCACTTAGCCTTACATAACCTTGACCTGCCTTAACTTTAATTTTAACCTAACCTCAATCTAAACTTATTAGTCTTAGCGATATTCCAAGCCCCACTGACTTAATCACATAACCTTAACTTTAATCTAAGCTCAACCTAAACCAATTACTCTTAGTAATATCTTAATTGACTTTTACTTCTAATAGCATTTTACTTTTAGAAATGCTGCATACCTTTTCTTATGTAACCTTAACCTAACCTAACCTCACCCTAATATAATAAGTACTAGAGACATTCAAATGAATTCTTACTTCCACTTGTCTTTTAATTCTTGAACAAATTTCTCCACTTACCCTAACATAACCGAGACCTAACTTAACCTTAACTTCAACCTAACCTCAACTTAAAACTTCTAAAAGGCTTTTATCTTTGTAACAGCTGTCTCAACCTAAACCTCCATATGCATAACCTTAACCTAATCTAAATATAACTTTAGCCCAACTTCAACCTAACCTCAATCTAAACTAATAAGTATTAGTGATATTCAAATGGACTGTTAAATCTACCAATCGTTTAGGAGCCATACTGACCTAAACTCAACCTTTATCTTAACTTAACATAGTCTTAATCTAACCTATCCTCAATCTAAACTAATAAATACCCGTCTTTTAATTCTGGCACAGTCTCCTCCACTTACCCTAATATGACCTTGGCCTAACTTAACCTTAACTTTAACCTAACTTCAACCTAAACGAATTTGTCTTAGTGGCATTGCAATGGACTGCATTTCTACCTGGCTCTTATGTCTGAAACAGCCTCCTTAATCTAACCTAACATAATCTGAATTTAACCTAAGCTTAACCTCAACTTAAATTTAACCTAACCTCAACCTAAACTTAGAGATATTCCAACGGACTGCACTTCTACCAGTCTTTTAATTATGGACGCCTGCTAACCTAATCCTAACCTTAATCTTAATATGAACTTAACCTAACCTCAACCTTAACCTAACTTAAGCTACACTTGTTATATGACGTTGTCAAAATACATCGTCGGAAATATCATAATTACCTTTTAGAGATGACAGCTGATTGCTGATAAATAACTTAGTACATATTTTCCCCCCATATCTATGCCGTATGCCGTATTAGGCTCCCGCAACTATTATACACCTACCTTTGACCGTGAACCTGCTATTGTTTTTTATCGTTTTTGTTATCTGTTTCACTTTTTTTAATTGTGCACTTTTTCATTTGAACATAGTCTACAGCCTCCAAGTCAATCTATTTACTATTTTTTCTGCCACTTTTTCACGCTAAAAGCAAAGTGTTACTGTGGTTATTGAGCTTTTGTCTCGCCGTTAATTTTTTCTTGATTTATTGTGGGAATCTTCTGTTCGTTTTGTTTTGATATATTTACTACATTTTGTTATGATTTTTTTCCTGCTTATTAATCATAACAATTCCTACCGTTGCAATTGTTGCTTCTTCTTCTCTTCATTAGTCTTTCAACTAAACGCTTTCAACTCATATTTTATACATCTTAATTAGTAAATTTTTTTAAAGAATTTTTTTTTAGTTTTATTTCAACCAACTTCATGCCATAAAAGTCATGTTTACTGCATTTCATAACAAAATATTAAATGTAGCACAAATTACTAATAACTCAGTAGACAACAAAAACCATCGAATATGAATGGAATTTGGTTTGCTGTTTTTGTGGTGAATGCATTCAAAATGGCTCGCTTGGAGGTCAAATCGAAAACAAAACAAGGCCAACTCGCAAACGCATTGATATGTGGGAAACTTTTACTAATTCTTTAAATTTAGATATATTATTTATTTATTTTTTTTATATATTTGTTGGTGCTGTATTTTTATATAGTTCGTAACCATAAATGACTATAGTTTGCTTGGCATAATTAGTAGGATTACCAAGCAATGGATATATTATTTTTGTTTTTCTAAGTAAAAGTGAGTCACCAAAAACAAAATCCCCATAGATTAATCCGGTTATTAACGAAAATAATAGTGGGGTTTTGGCGCTGGTAATAAAGAATTTTCTCAAGGGTATTTAAAATGCGGTAAATGCATGGCATACCAACGGTTCTTAGGAAAGAGTGCGTGGGGAAGCATTGCTGATGGCAAAATGCATCTTCTCTATTGTTCGGAGTATCAAATATCAGTTGGTTGAAATGGATTCGCGGCTCTACCTGTTGTTGTGTTTATTTTTACGTGGCTTATTACTAAATTCATATGAACGATTGTGCTGCTCGACGAAATAATGTTTTAACACAGTGCTCAATAGTAAGGTAATTTTTTTTATGAGACTGGAACTATTCAGTGATCGTGGTTGATTAACTTGGAGACATAAAAGTAGTGAAATAAGGACTAGACAATAGAACAGGAGTTCCTATTGTGTTACTAATTTCGTAGAAAGGTCTTAAAGATCATTGACATTAGGTTGCTCACTGGCTCCGTAACAAATTCCTATCGACTCAGTAGCACATCAACCCGCTGAAGCTCCCACTGAGATAGATGAGCTGTATGAGCATATTTTATCTAAGTGCCAGATTTGGTAGCCAGAAGCAACCGATGCATTGGCTAAAGAGCCTGCTGTCTTGTTACTATAGGTATCCGCACCCTTCCTTGCTATGGGACAACACAGCATCAAGAAGAAGCTCAGGAGTGAAGAGCTAAGGTTAAGGGAAGTTAGCTGACACCAAATTATGAAGCTACGCCAGGCGAAGTGCTAACTGGAAGGTATAATCAAAAGATGTTTAGGCAGCTCATAATCCTCCCTAAGAATAAACTGAGAATACACACGGGCCTTCGTCAGCCCGCAGCCAAACTAAATTCAAACCCAAACGCTATTTGGGCTACACATTATTTACATACGAGTACACTTCGTCCTTTCTCTAGCAAAAGTAAAGGATATTTTAGAGGTATTAGTTAATTTGTTCAAAACATTATGAACCTCCTCTTCTGTGCATCACTTTATCTGTTTTTTTTCTATTTGAACACACGCGGAATAAAATTGAAAAATTTACACTTCAAAAAGTACAACAACAATAAAAATATTAGCTAAAAAATAAAAAAAAAATCAACAAAACGGTAAACGCACATAAATTTTTGCAGAAACAACCAACAACTAACAACATTGCAAACATCAAATATGACAGCTCGTAAGAAAAATTTAACAACAACACTGTTGAGCAACTACCATAAAAATTAGTAAAACAACACATGCGCTCTTGCATACGTACAGGCATGTAAACAAACTCAGAAACGCCAATACATACACACATACATATAAGCCGCACATGCAATCACCCCAATTCCGCTTGGGTCGCACCTCAACACCCCAAGCGAAGCAGCTTTGACGACTCATCATTTTGCCCATCCGTCCACAACGGCCGCTTGAATGACCTCAAAAGCAAGAAAAGCAAAAAAAGAAGCAAAAATATTTGAGAAAAAACGCAGAGCCTGCTAAGTGCTTTTGTTTTTTGTGGCTTGTAGTGTGACTACAACAAATTGCTTTTAATCGCCGCCCGTTTGTTGATGTTTGTTGGTGGCTTATTAATAATTTTAATAAAGCTGCCGGTGGCAGGCCGTGCAGAATATTTTTTGTCAATGTGTCCGTTTTTTATGAATATTTTTTTTTGGTTTTTAGTTTTATTTACATTTTCGTTATTGCACTGCAGGTTATATACGGTTGGAAATTTGTTTTTTTCTACCTTTTTGCGAGTTTGCGCTCCTGCAACGGATATGACGCTCGGCTAGCAGTTTATTTGTAGTTGTAGTTTTTGCTTAATTTGCAGGTGTTTGTATCTGCTGTTTTTGCTTTTGTTTTCACGTTGTAATTACAAGCGAATGACCTCTTTTTATTGGTCAGCTTTTGGTTTATTTTCGCATAGTAAATTTTCATTTATTTTTTTAGTGTTTTAAATATTAAAAAAAAATTAATTTTTTTATATAATTTTGTATTTTGTTTTTAATTTTTTTACTATTAATTTTTAATTTTGAACCCTTCAAGCCTTAAAACACTGCACGTACGTTTGGTGTTTTCTGTTTGTAATTTTCGGTGATTTTCCATAAACATATGAAAGTCTACATCACCTGCGGTTATTAGTGGCTTTGAGCTGCCTCAGTATTTCCAGTGCATTTTGCTCTTCGTTTTACACATATTTTTTATTACTTTTTTGTTATGTAGTAATGATGCATAATGAGCTGTTTATTGCCCAAAATAAGTGAGCTGTCCAAGTCCAAATAGTGAAGCGTCATATACTGCCCGTAAGTCAGAGATTGATTCTCCCTTCGGACATAAAATATTATATATTGTATAAAAACAAAAAGTTTAAGAGCGATCGCCCCTCGGCATACAATGACAAGCCTTAAAGTGTTTTTACGCCATTAAAAAACTTCCCATAAAAACCAACAGCCGATCGATGTCAGCATAAAACTGCAGAACTTTCCGTTTGTAGAATAGCTTCAAGAGGCAAAGCATAAATTGGAAGGGAAGTCTGGCCTAAACACCTTTCAAGGACGTATGCACAAGTCTTGTGAAATTAAAGAAGTCTATAATAAAAAAAGTATGAGGTATTAAAATAAAATTATTAACTAATTTAGGGTGCTTATTGAATTTCATTACATTGAGAAACTCAAATGAATATTTTTTAATGCTTAAAATTATATTTTTTTTATATAATTTAAAAGTTAACTTTATTTTATTTAGTTATTTTCAATGCTCTTTAAAACAGATAAAATTTAAATAGTCTCATCACTGAGTTGCACTAATTTCACAAGCTTATGACAAAATCATTCGCATTTGCCTGCATAGTTAAAGGGTGAGTCACTTCATAAGATGAAAAAAAGCAGGTACAGTCAGGTTTTGAATTCGGGGGAGGGGAAACAAAAAAATTCAAAGATTTTTATTGCATTTTTACCAAGCGGGGTCAGATTTTATGTCTACTTGTCCCAATCTGTTTGCCTGTTGGAGCCGGACAGAGGTTAGAGAAATTCTCGTTCGTCGTAGTTCTGGGAAAACTTCCTTTAACATTTGTAATAGCATCTTCAGAAACTTTTGCTGTGTGACCATTTTCTTAAAAAAAAGAGGTTGTCTGTAAAGTCGGTTTACCGACGATAGTTTAACGTGACAACGTCATAAGAAAATACTGATGGAATGGTTACATTTTTCAAAAGAAAATTTTAATTTTATTTGTTTGATAGATATTTTGTATGGATATAGAGAAGGAGGTAAATGGAATCGCAATGGAATAGGTCAAGTTACATTTACGCAAACGTGAAAAATGACGAAACATTTATCAAATTCATGAAAGATATGTTCAATTTCGTTTGTGCATCAGACGTTAATAAGTCAACAACACTAAGAGGCACCATCATCGATTTGACTTTTTCAAGACACTTTACACTCGAAACATCCCCTTTCATTTCCTACTTTTCCTATCATCTCCTATTCCCAACAGAGAAACGGTGCATTACCATACACACAGGAAGAAGGCATATGCAAATACAATTATGAGAATTTATATAGGTACATATGCGCATATACATAAATATATATGCTCACTCAAGTAGGAGAGAGCCAGATGTCGAACGTTGCCGAACGCGGGGGCCGATTGTGCCTCTTTGTCGTTCGTTCCGCGCTCTCACTTGCAGTTCAAGCAAGGTAACGACGCATGAGCAAGATAACGCCGCATTTTTTGGTGCATTCAGCCGGTTACATCAAATTATAAGTCGTTATCACGTCAAAAGTATGACACACTTGTGTACTATAGTTTGTTGAAGCTGCGCACACTACACTGTGACTTGAGCTGCGTGCAACTTCGTCTCATAAAGAATTTCGAAAGTCATGAAATCATTTATGATAATGAAAGTCTTTGGAAATAATTTACTAATAAGTGAAAAAAAGAATATTATGACGCTGATGTAAGAAAGTGGGCGTGGTCATAATTTTTTATGTGAAATTAAAGTTTGCGCCAGATTTCTTTCGAATGTATATTCGGTCGTAGTTATATTTCTTGCAAACTTTTTGCCCTACCTTGGGAATAATTGGTTTTCTGACTAACATAAAATTGAACACCAAATTTCATGAAAATCGGATCATATTTCACATTTCAGGCCACATTTTATATAGGTGAGGAGCGTGGCAAGGGGCTAATTTACACCATATTTCAGATTGATATTTTCCCAGGTAAAACCAATATGTAAAACGAGTTTCATGAAAATTGGATAGCATTTACCATCTCCCACCCCTAGAGTGGTATGCCTGGCAGTACATCAAACTTTAATATTTTTCATATTTCTTCCTTCCTAAGTGAAAGTAAAGCAGGTTCCAAATTTCAGCGAAATCTAAGTACGTTTACTATTTTTGGTCACAGTATAAATATTGTATTATGTAGTACAGGGTGGGCCATATAGCAGTTCGCTTTTTGAAGCACCTATTTTTTGAGAATGGTAACACAAATGGCATGTAAAATGTGTTCATAATTTACCTGAAACTCATCGCGGAAATCATTGAAAACCTATTTCCAAAGTGGTGAGTCTTCTACTCAAACTGTGAGAAATTTGAAAAAAATTCCAAACAAACAGATTTGCCAACAAGACAGTTTGTGGATCAATTTGTTAATCGTGTTCGTGAAGGTGGATCGTTAATGGAAACGAAAACATTGCTGCTGTAGCCGAAAATGTGCGTGAA
>JAYXIM010041920.1:0-10855 GCA_037575425.1 Anastrepha fraterculus | reverse complement strand
AAAAGCAATTGTTAGAAATCAACGGGAATTTCGAGCCACTTTTAACTGGTACTTTGTAATACCAAAATTCAATTGGCTATAAAACAGCTTGTTTGAAATTTTTCTAAAAAATTTGATTAAATGGTTTAAAGTTTTCATCAGAATTTTTCTGATTTTTTGTTTTTGTTTTGTTATTTGCACAACGTTTGAAGCTTAGTTTTATTTGATTTTTGTAGGAATATGAGCTTTATTTTCATTAAAAGAATTAACTAAATAAGAAAGAAATAAATTGGCAAAACGTGTGCATAAGTCTTAGTGCTGTTTTATTTAACGCAGTGTCTGCACGTAAATACTTTTTTTTTCAACTTTCAAAATCTTAATGCAACAGCCATAATATCTCAAAGCAAAGTCGCAAGCACAGAAAAAAAAATCAGCTTTCAATAGAATATAAAAATGTCATACATTCGTGTGTATGTATGTACACATGGTCCCTACTATTTCGCAAAACTAAAATATCACCAGAAGAAACATTATTATTTAGCGGTTAAAATTAGAGATTCAAAACAAAGGTATTGAAATAAACAAAGCGCTGGCGAAATCGTGCCACAGCACAAATGCAGCGGCGCAGGCGCGTTTTGACACAAAAGTAATGCACACACATAAACATACACACACACACACATACACACTTATAATTAAATATAGGTAAATGTATATACCAGCATCTTTGCCTTTATTGTTTTTGCTATTTAGATTGTTGTAATGTGAATGCTTTGTGAGCAGCGCAAATTTGTGTCAAATACTTGTGGAATTGCGGTGGGAGTGGCATGGATTGTGATGGCGCATGCAATTCGTAGCGCTCGTGCGGTGGTAATTCTTTTTCCTTTGCTTTATTTTTCTTTTGTTTTTTATTTTTGGGTGCAAATATAAGTCAATCGGACACAAAGGCTATGCCAGTAGCAAATCTTTTTTCAGCCACGACGATGGCTTTGTCTGCAATGGCTTTCCACGCATGTCACATCGAACGACATTGCGGTAACTGGGGAAATGCTTGTGTATGAGTGAGTGCCTGAAATAATATGTTTGTGTGTGTGCACGTGTTTGGTGCCTTAGTTTGTGGGTGAATTGGCGCACGCGCGCTTGTCTGCGTCTAGCCTGCCAATGCAATCGTGCCCTAAACGACCTCTGCGCCATGAATAACAAAAATGTAATACAACACAAATAGAAAAATAGAAAAAATTAAATCCTTTTTTTTTACACGACAAAACAAACGGCACTGCTTCAATAGAGCCAACAGTGTTGTTCTTCAGTGCATCGAAGTACTGCGGTTTTTACATTTTTCTTTTTATTAGAATCGATTTTTGTATTCAAAGTCCCACACATGCCGCCACAACATTTTCATAAATATTCAATAACAAATGTTAGTCTGCTAATGGCCTTAAATGGTCATAAATTTTTGGTTTTAAAGATTTTTTGTTGCAATTGAATAAATGCATGAATGAATGGAAATATTTTTTCCACATATTTTATTTTTTTATTTTTATTTTTTTTTCGTTTTCTGAGACGTACCTACCCAGCCATGCATTCGAAGCAATTGCAGTTTTGTGATGAATCATAACTGCTTAGAGATATACATACATATGTGTGTGTATGTATGAGTGTAATCAATTATATAGTTTTGCTCTTGTCATTCCGTACACACACGCATTCTTCTTGTACTCGCATTGTATATGAAATAGCTCTATTTTATCGCCATATGTCCGCTTAGTCATGCAGTGCTCAAAATCCGCTTGTTCTGTAATTTTATAGCCATAACTTGACATTGTGTTTAAGGTGGGGGCAATTGTTAAAAATCGATTTAACCCTTTCGAACCTCATGTGCAGAATTATGCACATAATGTTTAAAGCCTTTCAATATTTTTATTTTACTTTGTTGGCAACACTTGGGACCTAATGTGCATAATTGTGCACATGCCGGATTTGGAAAATGTAATAAATATGTATGATATTTCACACATTTGTTTTTATGATGTCCTTCTTATTCATAATTAGTAAAAAAGTAATTTTATTATCCCTTAACAATAATTCAGGTCTGAAGCAAATAAAGCAAAAATACTCTCTGACTTTTCTAAATGTTCAATTCCTATTTTATATATTGAACATAAAATTCTCCATTATAGTTTTTTTTTCAATGTACTTACATAAATAGAGCCCCTAAAAAATTTACATTGGCGGCCACCGTAGTCGAATGATTGGTGCGTGACTACCATTTGGAATTCGGAGAGAACTTAGGTTCGAATCTCGGTGAAACACCAAAATGAAAAAAAAAGTTTTTTCTAATGGCGGTCGCCCCTCTACAGGCAATGGCAAACCTCCCAGTGTATTTCTGCCATGAAAAAGCTCCTCATAAAAAATATCTGCCGTTCGGAGTCGGCTTGAAACTGTAGGTCCCTCCATTTGTGGAACAACATCAAGACGCACACCACACATAGGAGGAGGAGCTCGGCGAAACACCCAAAAAGGGTATACGCGCCAAGCTAGAAAAGCTTGTAGAAAATACAAATTTTGTGCAGAACTCTTAGGAAATCAGTTTTTAATTTACTCAGTTTTTACATAATTTTTAAGATTAAAACATGACACTTTAGCTATTTAGAGAGCTTTTGCTGAAATTCAAATTTTCCTAAATTAGGCCCTGAGTGATCAGAATTTTGATTTCCTTCAGTTATTTCGGCACGAAAAAGGTCAGAAATGATTACTGAAGGAACTAATTGTGGTTGTTAATTTAGGGGCATCATTGACATGCTGAATACCTGACTGGAAAATCGAAAAAATTATAATTAATCGAAAGTAGATGTGAAATATCGATAACAATAATTAAAAATTATCGAAAATAGAATCATGTATGGAAGACCAAGTAAACATAATCCAAAAAAGATAATAAAAAACATGTACAGATAAAAAGTCTAATATGTGGGTTGTAAAAATAATATATGGATAACAAAAATAATTTTGCGAAGGAAAAAATAATATGACGATAATAAAATCAAAAATGGGGATATCGATAACAAAAATAATATAAAATTATCAAATCAACTATAAAAATAATTTATAGATAATGCAAATAGTAGATCGATAACAAAAACAATACATCGATAACATAATTAATACATCGATAACAGAAATAGTACATCGATAACATAAATAAAATATCTATTACAGAAATAATATATCCATAACAGAAATAAATTAAGTTTAGCAAAAAAGAATAAATTGAAAACAAAAGGAATATATCCATAAAAAGAATATATCGATTATAGAAATAATACTTGCAGAATAAAATATGTGTATATCAATAATAAAGCTATGTATCAATATAAAAATTATTTATCACTAGTAAAAGTAATATATCGATAGTAAAAGTAATATATGGATACAAAATAAATTTTTGGATAATAAAAATAATATGACGTTAATAAAGCCAGTGCTTCTAAAACAAAAATCGATATCGAGAGTATCGACAATAAAAATCATGTATAGACAATAAAAATAGTTTATCGATAACAACAAGAATATATCGAAAGCAGAAATAATATATCGATAACAACCAGAATATATCGAAAGCAGAAATAATATATCGATAACAACAAGAATATATAGATAACAGAAATAACATATGTTTAGCAAAAGTAAAAAACGAAAATAAAATCGAAAAATGGAATGAAAGTAAAATTGAAAAGGAAAAGAAAATATTCATAAAAAATATTTCAATAAAAGGGCAATACAAATAATAGATAGCCAAGAAAAATATTACATCGACAACACAAGTAAGGTATCGATAACAGAAATAATATACCTTTAGCCACAATAATAAATCGAAAATAAAATTAATAGCATTTCGATAATATAAATATTACTTCTAAAACAAAATATGTGCATATATATAGTAAAACCACATAACGATACAAGAATAATACCTATATCGATGGTAAAATTAAAAATCGTAAAAATAAAAGTAATAAAAATTTTATATTGAAATGTATAATCGATTATAAACAAGTTTTGTGCCGTGAAAATTATTCTATTTAGAATACTTTAATGAAGAAATTTTCCAGAATATTAATAAGATACATATATATACGAGTATACATTTGTAGCTGTACGTACCATTTCAAATAAAATGCCAAATAACATGTGGTCCTGAAGAAAATATATAGTAGAGACAATTGTTGAGATTATTATTAAATTATGTCACTATACTTCATTTAGTATCACATATTTTCCAATAACAAAAATAGTACATATATCGATAACAAAAAATATTTTCGATAAAAACAGTTAATCGTTTGAAAACTAGTTTTTTGTCTGAAATTTATCTATCTAGAATGCTTTTATATTAGAGAAATTTCTCAGAAAAGTTATAACTAAGTATTATTAACAAATTTTATTGGTAACAAATTTTCCAATAACAAAAATATCATATTATATATTATATTATATTAAATATTTCAATATCAAAAAATCATTTCGATAAAAATAAATAATCGATTAAAAATTAGTTATGTTTGGAAAAATATACCTTACACTGTTATAATAGAGAAATTTTCCAGAAAAATAATTATTTCCGCAATTGCAGTTTACCATTTCAATTGAATTGCCAAATTAAAAATTGTTTCTGAAAAACATTTAAATCCGCTTGTTGAAATTTGTATTTAATTATGCCACTAATTTTCATTTAAGATCACACATTTTCCTATAAAAAAAATATATCGATAACAAAAAAAAATGTCGATAAAAATAATTAATCGATTATGCTTGGCAAAATTTACCTTATATTTTTATATTAGAGAAATTTTCCAGAAAAATAATTATTTCCGCATTGTTATTTACCATTTCATTGAATGCTCGAAACAAACTTTTTTGCAGTCGAAATTTTTGTTTAATTATGTCACCACCTTTCATTTGTTGGTAAAAGTCTGCGTGAAACTTTTCTCATCAATCAAAATTAGTTGCGCTAAACATTTGTATACCCATGTAAATGTGACATGAATAACACATTTTACTGAACCAGTTTCAGGGCACTCATTACTGTTAAGCTTTAGAGGCATGCAAATAATCTAAATAATCAACTGCTGACATGAATAATCAATTTAATTGTGCGGATTGTGTTTTTCATAAAATTCTGTCAAAGAAATCGTTCTAATTGCCTATTTACATACATATGTACATGCATATACATACATACTTGTACATACATTTGAAGGAACAAAATTTCGAGCTGTCCAAATACAGTGCGCAAATTCACAAGCAACATTTACCAGATGATTTATGGCGCTCACAATAATTATAGAGTAATGGTTTCTAGCAACTCGCTGGAGGCACTGTAAAATTCTTATGGGAAAAATAAAAAAAATAATAGAAACAATTTAAAAAAGGCATACAATAAAAGAACTCTAAACAATGCAAAATAATGCGAAAAGAAATATAAAAACTTGAATCACCCACATTTTCGCAACATTCGACTAATAAGAACTGCTTTTGAATTTACTTCACCTTAACCAGATCATTTTGTAATGTAAATGGTGTAATAACTTTTGCTTTGTGTACGCAGTAAATCGGTAATAAATCATGGCATAACAAAAGCCGCAAATGAAGAAACAACATGAAAAGCGAGAAGAAACAAAAACTACTTATTGTAAGAAAAATGAAAATAAAAAAATTAAAAAAATAAATCAATGAAACTAATCACGTTGACAAACACCTACCACTGTCCGCAACACTGGCTGCTGTTTACTCTAGCCAGTTGGCGTGACTGGTCACTTGCTCTTTGCCACCACCTTTGCCTCAACTACTGCGCTCGTATAACATATTTAGTTGGATTAAAAGTATTCTAGCTACAAAATAGTTATAATAATAATATCAATAACAAAATAAGAAAAGAAAAATCTTAAAAAGTCACTACTCATAAATCATTTGTCGCCATGAAACCCTTCGAGTACTTGAACAAATTATTTGAAAAAGCTAGTTGAGCGTGTGGACACGTTTTCTTGCTAACTACATAGCGGCAGTAATTCCACTTTTTTGTAGGCTTGCACTAATTTATTATTAACTATAAGGTGGCGTAGAATTAGTCATGTAATTTTGTTTTTGAATAACTTTTTTATTAAATATAAAAGTGATGTTGAGTGATGGAAGTCTTTATTTTGATCTTTACGTGTCTGCAACGATGATTCTTCTGTTATGATTTACGTTTGAGCTTATTTGCAAAAATTATAAATGTTTGATAGCGTGATTAATTTTGCGCCACCTTGTCTAATAGAAGTTTCTTGATTTGTTTTTCTTTTTGTGTTTTTGTGGCCACCGTATTTTGAGCTTTCAATTTGGTGCTTTTGGCCAGTTTGGCGAATTGGCCTTGTGCACTTGGCAAAATTTGAATGGTTTTTGCAGTGATCGATTGTGCAGTTAGCTTGTGCGCGTTGATATTTTGATTACGCAAATGGTTAAGGGAACTAAGTAGAAGTTGATGTAATTTTGAATAGAGGCTATTTATAAATGCATGGACTTTTGCTTACTAGAACACAATGAGGGTTTAGAACAAAAGACTTAAGTAACGAACTTCTCCTCATTCAACGCAACTTAAAGCAAATATTACTAAAAGATATTTTTGCGCCTGATCATAATAAATGTTTCTAATTGTTGTTGGAATTTATTAAATGAAATTGGGAAATAATTTAAAAAAATGTTGCTCTTATTAAAATTTGGAAAAACAGTATCGGTTATGAGCAAAGCCGTTTATAAAAGTGAACTACTATCGCCATAAAGAAAACATAAAAAGAGCGGTTTGGAATAAGTGCCTGTTGTTTTAAAATTGCGATAGTAATAAATAGGTTAAAGAAGCACTCCCAGCTGGAACTTTAAAAAATTGAAGTTTGCAAAAATTTCTCTAAAAAATTTTAAGTTGAAAATCCGATGAAAATTAATTACTCATAGTGAGGTACAAAAATAAATTTTGCTCATAAGTAATAAATAAAAATAAATTTTGCTCATAGACATGTTTTTAATTCATAAACTTTTGATGCTTGAACTAAAATTATTTAGAATAATTTTACTCAAAGGCTCAAAGGAGTATAAAAAGTTAAAAAACAAATAAAAAAAGGAATACAATTATGAGGCCTTACAAAAATTGTGCTCTCACTGTCGTATTCCATATGCGCCAACCTAAATCTTATTAATCTTTCCCATTACATGGAAAGCTTGGGCTATCTGTATTTGTCTGATGGAAGTCTTATAATGGTGTGAAAACAGCACTAAACAGTAGCACTAAGCTGGCGAAACGCCATAATGGTACTTCAACAATTTCACCTAGCTACCTTCCTATTCCATATTCAGATGATACTGAGAATGAAAATCTTGATATGCAACTGTACATTGGAGAAGGTACAGTAGATAGATTAAGTCAGATAATAATAAAAAAAATGTTTAATACATAAGGCTTTGGAAATTTTAATTTGAAATATTTTGAAAATTTTTAGTAAAAAAAATTGAGATTAAAAAGTGTTGATGAAAAAATTTAAAAGTTTTTAATTGCGCAAATGCAAATAATTCTCAAGGAAAATATTTTTAATGATTTGAAAAATTCAAATTTTTTCTTTATATGGTGTATAATCTTTATTTTTGCTTTCGTTTTTTGTTATAAATGTGAAGAACGATAAGGTCCTGTATTTGTAACATTTTGAAATTATTGAAGAACAAGTTTAAGTTGTTTGTTCAGCAAAATTGAAAATTTTGCAACATTGAAAAAAATTAAAAATTTGAAATATTTTGTAATTTTGTAAAAAAAATTAAGTGGCTTTCTGAACAAAATTTTAAAGAATATTGAAAAATTTGAAATAATTCTTAGAAAAATTTTAAGTTGTTTGCTAAGCAAAAATTAAATTTTTTCTATTAATTTAATTCTTTGAGTATTTTGATCAATTTTGCTTTAATTTTCTGCCTTCATGTGGGAAAAAATTTTGAACACACATTGGAATTATTTCGACAAAAATTAAGCCAAACATTTTAGGATCATTTAAAATTAATTTTACCTTCGTTTTTCCCCCACATAAAAGCAACACTTTAAACATATTTTTCTCATAATTCAATTTGATTACTCAAAGACTGTGAAATCGATTGCCTTCAAAGTTAATATGATTTCCTTTTTTTGTGTGCTTTTATTTAAATGGCGTGATAAAAATTGTCTAATCACCAGGGTATTCTACTTTATTTTATTTTAACATCAAACTGTTCTTTTCTCACATTTCTTGTCTGTCCGTTATAGCGACAGCTCCTTCTTAATCTTATTGAATCTTCAACACGTGGGATAGGTTCGTACGCCATATCCAACTGTTGCTTCGCGACTGTATGATTTCATGATGACATACATTTTTCTACTTTAACAGGTCGCTATGGTAAATATATACAAATTTTTAAGTTCTTCGCTTACTCACTGGATATAGTCTTTTAATAAAAATAAATCTTTTTAATATTGTTTTCCATTATAATTTCAAGTTATGTACTATGTTAGAGATAATAAAACGTGTTTCATAAAAATATTTATTGATTCACTGAACAAAAACATTCTTGAGAAGCCCTTTCTTGGCTTCCCACCGATGATTAGTTTAAGCACCACTGTCTTAAGAATCAGACTTAAGGAGTTCATATCTCATAAATTATTCCCTGAGTAAGAATCCATTCGATTAAAATATCACTTTGCCGACTCCCAATGTTTTTTTTTATTTTAAAGTATGTGAAAAATGTTAAGTTCATCAAATATTGCTACGTTTTTACTAGATAAATTATATATGTATATATATTCAAATTGCACTAGTTATAATTTTTTTTTAATACAGTTCATCCGACGACAATGATCACAAAGCTTCAAACTTTGTACAAGATTTATCGAAATTTACCAAAATGTCATCAAAATTTCAAACCTTTTAATCAGTATTAAGAAAAATGGGTATGGAGTTTTGCAGCCTATTAAATTTAAATAATTAAAGTGCTAGATTAATGTAACTCAAATTTTCGTTGATTTTTTATAATTTTTCTCCCTGAGGAATTTGCGCATTTTCGCCATTTAAACGAAAACTTTACAATATTTAACCTTTTTGTTGTGCCACCCACTTCAACCCACTTTTGTGACGAGAATGTAAATTAATATTGAATGATAGTAAATTGCTTGCATTTGTAGGCACAATCGATTCTCTAAGACATTTTAATCTTGCATCCGCTGACAGTTTGAAAAGGAAAGACGAACGGCCTTCTATACACAAAAGACTCAAGCTACGAACCTTTCCCGTATCTTTCAATTTAACACCTCACTAATAAAAAAATGTGACTTAATCATGCAAAGTTTAAAAGTTGAAATCAAACTCGAATTACCGTCACTTAGAATTTACTAACGAGAAATTATTCACTTCCTAGCATACAAATTAGCGCCTTTAGCAGGTTAAGTGCCCAACTCCTAAGGCAATTAGTTGGCAGAATAAAAGCCTGCAATGCAGCACACAATTGATATCTTCCCGCAATTAGCGCGCTTGTAAAAGCATCGGTGATTTATATTTGAAAAAAGTACTTATTTTTATATACAAAAAAAAGTACTAATTTTAAGTGGCATTAAATGTCGCTTCGTAGGCGTTGCTTCAACTGCATATTCTATACAAAGTGTATTACCGCTAAAAGAACTCATTTATTGTCGGCTAAGCGATTTTGTTGTTGCTATTGTATTTTAGTACTTTATTGCGCGCAATTACGACAATAAATGCATGCAGCGCAATCTTAAAGTCTGCCTATAAAATACATGCATGTGTGTGTGTATTTATTTGTCTGTCTGTCTGTCTAAATATCGGTCTGCCTGCTTTATCTTTGACACAAATGGCACAAATACAAATAAGAATGAATTTGGTTTTTTGTTTTTGTAAGCCAAACACGTTGCGCACATTAATCTCAGAAATGGAGGTGGCAAAGCCTGCTTCTGATTCTGCTTCTGCTGCTCTTTTTCTAGCATTTAAAAATTTGTCTTTAATTTATTTTCTATTTTTCACTTCAACTTCTGCGATTTGTATTCTAAAACACTAATCCACTTTTTCAACGCTTTCAGTACAACGCTGAGTGGATCCACTAACTAATGGCTTGCCTCCCATCTCCCACTGCCTGACTTGGAAATCGTGCACATTGGCACTATTTTGCAAGACAACCGTTTGATAGCATACTTTGTTGTTATTTTTGTTATTCTAATTTGTTGCCTTGCTTACATAAACGTTGGCTATTAGCATAGAGTAGTTTGTGTGCTGGCTACCCACGCGGCATTTGCTGTGCCCACAACAAAAGCAAGAAGAAAAAACAACAGAAAAAAACGGAATTTTAAATGACATTAAAGCAAATAAAATCTAAGTGAAAAAAATACGAGTTATAAAAGAATAAAAACAAAAAAAAAAAACTGACAAAAATCCACTCTGCAATTCAGCTTAGCCTGTTTTCGCTATTTGGCTTATCTGCTACTTCTATCTCCCTGCACCCATTTTGCTTTTCTATTTATTTTCGTTGCATTTGCTGGTTTGTTAGCTCTGCAGCGTTGATTTCCTTATTTGAAACGTAGTGCTGACAGCAAATGCTTTTAGAGTCATTTTTCTTGCGCCCATTTTTACGCTGCTGCTATACATTTGCTACGCAGACTTCTAAGATTTCGCTGCACTGCTGTATGCATTTACGAATAGAATAGCAATCAATACAGGGTGTTGCTCCAGATCACTTTGAAATAATGTGAGAGAAGTCTACTGCCGGAGTTCCATACTATATAGGCTCATTAAGTGCGAGAGAGATGGTATCTCGAGTACACTTC
>JAYXIM010041910.1:0-37122 GCA_037575425.1 Anastrepha fraterculus | reverse complement strand
TAAATGTAACAATATAAAAGGCGAAGAAAGAACTTTACTTTTCAAGCCATTTGCTTCTTTTAATTATATGTAGTAGTGGCATGAAAATAATACAGTTATAATAAAATGATCATTAGCACCCCAGCCACACAAGCATTAGTTTGAACCTATGCACATAACAATGTTTTAGTACTGCCATTATCGAGTGCATATCTATTGTAGAGCCTCAAACCGTTTTGTGCTTTCCAAATCGATTTCGGATCAAAAGAACTACCAATATTTGTACTCAGATATTTGTTTGCTTAATTGGGCCAAGCTTTCCTGCACGTTCGAAAGTTAAACAAAAGTAATGTCTAATTTAAGAAAATAAGAAGTAAACGCAAAAGGAAACCTAAATAGAATTCATCGAATAAGAACAAAAAACTTGTCACAAAGAGAGGAAAGAAAATTTCATAGGAATTGATTTGCTCAAATTTAACTTACCACAAGCATGTCCGTTGACCCGAGTTTCTAAAATGTTACATCAGGGTATGTATGTGCGTATGTATGTGTGGCTGTGTACCTATATGAATGAATACATGCACTCAGTGTCTAAATGAAATGCATAGAAATGTGATACCCAGACATGCAAATTTATGTGCTTATGTATGGACGCGCCCTAGAGGGAAAACCACTGCTTCCGAATTGGGACATTTCTAGTTGATTAGGAATTACGACTAGTACGTGCGCCTTATTCTTGCCAAATAAGTAGTTGAGCACTATTCATTTAGTGATGTCCGAAGACCTGACACCCTTTTTCCAATAGTTGGGATTGGGTTTTAAATAAAAATATATAAAAAATGATTTTTATTTATAATTAAATATCACACAACACCACAAAATATGAATATTCTTCATTCTTCTTTTCCTCACCCTCTTTCAGCTCGATGTCATCTTAGTACTTTCAGACTGGTTTATATTTAATGAAGTATACCAAATTGCGGCCGCCGCAGCCGAATGGGTTGGTGCGTGACTACCATTCGGAATTCACAGAGAGAACGTAGGTTCGAATCTCGGTGAAACACAAACATTAAGAAAAACATTTTTCTAATAGCGGTCGCCCCTCGGCTGGCAATGGCAAACCTCCGAGTGTATTTCCGCCATGAAAAAGCTCCTCATAAAAATATCTGCCGTTCTGAGTCGGCTTGAAACTGTAGGTCCCTCCATTTGGGGAACAGCATCAAGACGCACACCACAAATAGGAGAAGGAGCTTGGCCAAACACCCAAGGGGTGTACGCGCCAATTATATATATATATATATATATATATATACCAAGTTTAAGGCAATTTATTCCTCGTAGGCTACTTATTCAGCTAAAAATGTTATTTATGTATGGTATACTTGTATGCATACAAAACTTGTTAGGTACCTTCGTATTGTTTTCCTACCTAAGTTTCTAGATAATCTTAAGAGTAAAAAACTTTAAAGTTTTTTTAACTCTGCTGTTATATCAGAAGCACACGATTTCTTTGCTAACTTAGCACTTACTTACTTACTTATATGGCCTGATCAAAGATCACAACCCATTACCGTGTTAGGGCCGATTGTAACAAATCTCGCCAGGCGTCTCTGCTTTGCGCGCACCTTCTCCAATTTATTACACCAAGCAATGATAGGGTTCCCTCAACTTGATCCTTCCGAGGGAGACATGTGTCTTTCCCTTCTGTAACTTGCCATCCGAGCTCCTTCTTTGTTGGAGCTTCTGCATCCATACGCTCGACGTGGCCCAGCCAGCGCAAACGCTGAATATTAATGCGCTTCACTATGTCCACCTCGTCGTAGTGTTCATACAGCTCGTGGCTCATTCGGCGGTAGTAGATATCGTCAGCACGAAGAGGACCGAAGACTTTCCGAAGAATCTTTCTCAGGAATACCCCAAGAGCTGCTGCATCAGTCTACGACACGATACATGCTTCAGCGCCAAGATGAGCGTCTTGCAGAGTATTAATTTTGTCGACCGAGAGAGGTCTCTGCTACGCATTTGCTTACTGAGACCATAGTAACACCCATTAGCAAACGTGATTCGTCGGTTTATCTCCAGGCTGGTTGGTTGTAGTGACGGCGATGCTAAGATGTATAATATAAATTCTTTGACGATTTCAACGGCATGGTTGTCCGCTGAAATGCTGGATCCAAAACGCCGCGTATCATTCCTAGTGGACGGCATATACTTCGTCTTTCCCTCGTTAACCGCTAGACACAGTCTATTTGACTCACTTTCGGCAGCGGAAAATACAGCGGTAATATCTCGCTTGCAGGTCTCTATGATGTCAATGTCAGCAGCATTTGCAAGGAGCTGGACACTTTTAATGAAAATATTGCCATTTCGATGAATACTGGCTCTCCGCAGTATCTCTTCCGGTATCTTTACCTACCTTGGCAGAGCTGTACGTGTTGCTCAATGCCATTTTGCAAAGTCGAATCAGTTTTGCGAGAATACCGAACTCAGACATTGTGGCATATGGGCAATCCCTTATCGGGCTATAGAAAGCAGCCTTATAATCGACAAATAGATGATGAGTTATGTCGTTATCTTTTTCACCAGTAAGCTGGCATATGGTTTTAGTATTAGGAACTTAGCACTTAGAGATATTAAATATGAATTTAGCACTTAGAGATATTGAATGTGAACCACACCTAAACGTCAACGACACCGTTGGACTTCTTTCTTTGGGGTTATTTGAAAGAAAAGGTATACGTCGATAAGCCAGCACAATTCAAGAGCTAAAGGATGAGATAACGGCATAGAACCTCAATTATGCCTCAGCGTCATCGAAAATTTGGACCATCGGATGGACGTGTGCCGCCGAAGTCGCGGCGGCTATTTGGGCCATATTTTGTTCCATACGTAATTGAGCTATATCAATATTATCATAATAAAGAGAAATGACAATAATTTCTTAAAAAAATTGTATTTTATTCAAAATCAGCACCGGCCTTTGAAACTTAACCACCCTTTATTATAAATATCTTAAATGGCTGTGATTATAGAGCTTTGCATAAATATTTATGCTGCTGTCTCAAGTTTAGGGAAATGATTTGAAATGAGTTTTCACAAGTATCTACGCTTTTGAGTTTGAAAAATATTATATTGTGCGTACTGAAGTTTCAGTTATTTTTGTATTTTATAATGTAACTTTTGAACCAGAATTCTTTGAAATGAAAGTGAAGAGAAATGTGCCTTCAATATATCAATGTTATAGTCGTCCGTTCTCCTAGTTATAAGCACCCATTGAAATATTGAAAAATAATATATATAATTATCTTTTTAAAATAAAGAAGTAGTCGTGTATGCAAATATATTTTTCGCAGTTCATTTTTGCTCGCATTTTTGCAAACCCATCAGCATAAGTCAGCTGCGTTTCTTCCAGTTTCCTTGTGACCACTTAGTGTTGGCAATTGTCCAATTCTCCAAAAGAAAAATAACTACTGGTTGTCAATGTGTACACGCATATGGATATATGTATATATACTTCAATCTACATATATACTGGTGGCAACTCTCAAGAAGTCCATTTTAAATTTTTTAAATTTTCATACTTCCTTCTAAGTAGAACAAAGTATAGCTAAAATGTGTGTCCTGCAAAATGGTAGCTTCTCCGCTCTTATAAGGAATTAAATAGGAATAAACGAGCTTGGCAGGCTGAGAGAGGCTGCAGATGGACAAAACTGATGTTACCTGTCATGCCCGATCGAGTGTCACAGTTCCTCCTGTCACTAAGCAGAAGGGACTGTAGGCACCTGGTTGGACTGATGACGGGCCACTTTCTATAGGCAAAGCACATGGAAAAGGTAAGCATCGCAGACAGTGCACTCTGCCCGGCCTTCGTTCGAATCATGCTTGAGATCTATGGTATTGATGTGTTACGAAGCGACCATCTTGGCTCCTTGGCACCACAGAAAATCTACTCAGATTTCTTCGGAGCCCAAGTAGATTTAAAGAAAATTAAAAGGGAATCCGAGTGCAATGGACTTAATTGTGTCTTAGTGCTGTACTTGCTAGTTGTCCCGACAAAAAACCAAAACAAATATATATCGAAACCAAGCAAACAAAGCCAGCGAGCATTGGGCTAGCACCTCAATATTTAGATTTCCACCACTCAAAATAATTGTTTTTATTTAGTAAAGAAGTTATGAAAAATATATATATATGATTAATTTGTAATAAACTTGTAAATATATAATATTTATAGAACTTTCTTGTGATCCAATTCGATTCGCTTAGAAAAAAAATATTACTAACAACCTGCAAGGTGGAGTTATTTGGAAGAATTGTATACTCGCGTAAGAAGTTGTATAACCCATTGAATTCTGGAGCAATAAAGTGCAAGTTTGAAGTGGCTTAAAAATCGTAAAAATAACTTTTTTCTGCCGGCTTTGTACATTTCCTCCATTTAAACAAATATTTCCATTTTAATTCGGTATATGGAAGAAAATGCATAACAGCGACAAGAAATAAACTTATGAAACATGAACGAGAAATTATCCCCTACTTTAAACTGACACTTTCTGCATACATCCTCTTCCTGGACACCGCTGTAGGATCAGGGTTATATTGCGAAGAGCTTTTTATCAGTGAATCCTTTAAACTACCGGGTGACTGTAGTGTTTTTCAAGAGGAAATAAACGCTATTCCTGAAGTCTTAGGATGGTTAGAGATAAACAGAATATCATCAACAAATATTGCATTCTATCAGATAGCCAATCTGCCCTATGGGCCCTGAATGTACTCCCAATAACATCAAGGAGTGTCTTACATTGTCGCCAGTCTCTTAATAAGATGACCAAACAATATCGTGTATCTTATACAGCATTTTTGCTGGGTTCCAGGCCACAGAGATATACCAGGGAACATCAACTTGCAGGAGGAGATACCTGTATGCCAGACATAAGTAATTTTATGGGGGTACCTCTCGCAACTTGTAAGCTTCTTATTATGAACGCACTAATCAGTTCTGCCAATCAAAGATGGGTTAGTGCCAATACCTGCGAAATTGCTAGGCAAACATGGCCAAGGCTAAATCTACGTCTATCCAAGAATATTATAAAATTGAGTAGATTTGAAATTAGGACCTTAGTAGGGGCTCTCACTGGATATTGTCTCACAGGGAATCACGCAAGGAGATTCGGCGTTTACCTGCACGATTTCTGTCGTAGCTGCAGGAATGAGGAGGAGTTGGAAACAATTCAATACCTTTTTCGCTCATGCCTGGCTCTAGTCAGAAGCTGGAATCGATATTTAAGATCCTACTTCTTAATGAATATAGGTAATCTATACATTTTAGGTTTCAACAACCGTTTACGCTTTGTCAAAAGCTTAGGATGGTTCAATATGTAAAGGGAAATGTAGCCCAGCCTCTGCGGCTCACAACGGACCCATTTCGTGGTCTAAGTGGCATCGCTGTCTCTATATTCATGTGGCTGCCAAAGCTAACCTATGCCTCCTGTACTTTCTTTACCAAGCATAGGGAATTTATAAAATATTTCGTTGTTATTCTGTCGGAAAAATGTGTTTGTTTTCACAAAATTTTATTCTAATATTAAAAGAGCTGTTGCTAATAAAAATATTGGCAAAGTTAGAATATCAATTTTATTTCAGCAATTTTGATAATACACAGAGACAAAAATTTATGAAAGCTATAAATTTAAGGTACACTTGAGAGCGAATAGATGTACGAATTTAAATGTCCCTTTTGCGCACTAAATGAATACAAACATACGCATGCCCATATTTATATATTGCTTTTAGAGTGTTCATATAACATAAATGAAAACACAAAAAAAGAAAAATAATAAAAACCACGCCAAGGCGTCAATGCGTCAACATGTGAAGTACAGCACGAGGACTGCACCGGCAGCTGTCACCAACAGTCGCACCAAATAGTGCAGGTATTGACACATACAAAACAAAAAAATAAAAAAGGTATATATACATATATGCACACATACATATGCATAAAAAAAATATGTATATATACATACACACATACATGCATACGTGTGTATGCACGCATTTTACATCGACTCTTTTGCTGGCCGTTTATTATTTTTGTTGATTTTCCGTAAATATTTTCTTTATGACATTGTAATTTCATATATACAAATATTTTTGATCGTTACACGCACCCTCACCCGACCCTGAATACAACCCGTGCATGTGTATGTGTATATCCGTTGCTCCGCACGGCCCGCACAGAATGACAGCAAAACCGCAACGACGATTTTCTCGATACGCAACGCCACACACAATTTGTATCTGGAATCATGCAAGGACGGCTTGCGATTGTATCTGGAACGAGACAACACCACAGAAATGCTGCCATTGAAATTTAATTTATACGATTACCGTTGGCATCAAGTGGCCATCAGGTGAGTTGCGAATCGAAAGTGAATGAGTGCTTGAACAGGCCATTTCTTTTTGCTTGTGTGTTTTTCTTTTCTTTTTTCTTTTTTGGTTTTTGTTTTTGTGTATGGCAGTTGCAAAGGATAGCGCCAGCTGAGTAAAGAACGTGTCTGGCGCTTTTCAATACGTACACCAGCACTACCGCATGAGCACAATGCGGAATAATGCAACCCAGCAGTAATGCAAGAATGCATGAAGGAGCTCTGAATTATCGCTTAATAATTGCTTGTCAATATACTTGTTGATTAAAGAATTTTTGAAATTGTTCTATATACTTGAGTGCCTGCAATTTCAATGTTTAAGCCTGCGATTCCTCTTCGCATATATGTAAATATGAGTGGGCACGTGTGTGTGCGTGCACTTGGTTGACAGCGCTTTGTTTGGCTTACTTCAAGGCGCGTGTGTGTAAAGTACAATTATGGCGCTTTCTCAGATTCAGATGACAAGCTACGTATGTTTGTTTGTACATATATTCTAGGCACTTTGTGTCTTCCACTCGAAGTGAAGCGTGCAACTAGCAGTGGATGGGGCCAGGCCACAACCAGTGCTTGCAAAAATGTACCGTCCAAAAAGTGCTACATTGTAATTGCAAGCCCATAAGCCACACACATGCCTCACACGTCCCGGTATATCCTCGGCACGCTCTGTCCACATTTAGTGACACTGATGCAGCGAATGCACGCACTGAACCTTTAACTTTTTTATTGTTCCGCTTTATTATTTGGCTTTCAATATTGTTGCTTTACTGTTGCGCAAATTGACCTCTTTCGCGTTGTATCACAGTAACGCATGCATTATTTTCTTAACCGCTCAGTTATGTATTTTATATTCGCATTCATGTATGTATGTATGTATGTGCAGCATCCCTACTGATGCATTTAAATGTTTTATGCACTTTTAAATTAATTTTATCTTTTTCCCGTTGCATTTTCATACTTTTCACGCGCGCACGCCATGGAATTGCAGCATACAAAATGGAGATTTCATTTCCATTTACGTCGATTGTTCCTGGACAAATAGTTTTGTCGTGTCGAAGCGGCTGTACACGCTGCCACTAAATGCTGATGTGGAAATTGGACGTGGTTTTAAAGTGAGTATTCCCAAAACGCATGCCGCACGAAGGGAGGCGGCGACAATTGGTTGACTGTGTCGAATTGTGCTGTCAACAGCATTTTCATGGTTTTTAGTTTAAAATTTATTACACTACATTGGGCAAGTGTTATTTCAGGGAAATTTATATTTTTTAATATATTTTAGATAAAAATAATTTAGAACAAGGAGTATGTCATGGTATTTAGTATTGAGTATAATAAAGCGATACACCACACGAAAAAATTATAAGACCAACTAAATCTCGTATATTTTTATTATCACTTTAGGGCTAAGAATTTCAATTTAACTTTTTCTGTTTTGTTTTGTAAGACAAAGTCTTGTGGTAGTAAATTTTCTTATAATTCTAGAATACGAGGATGGTGTACCTGGAGTAGATACCTATGAAATGAGACTTTTTTCAATTTCAAACGTTTATTAACAAAAAAATGGTTATTAATTTAATCTTCAAAATAATAGCCATCGCCAGCGACACATTTGTCCGATCTCTCAGGCAATTTGTGGATGCCGCGCCAAAAAAATTGGTCGTCTTTGGCCGCAAACCAATCATCGAGCCTTTTTTTGGCTTCTTCGTGAGAATTGAAGCACTGCTCGGAAAGTGCGTGGCCCATCGATGCAAACAAATGATAATCGGAAGGCGCCAAGTCTGGTGAGTCTGCTGCATGCACCAGCGGTTCCCAATCGTACGTCTCCACCAATTCCCGGGTCGCTCTTGTTCGATGTGGCGGTGCATGTGGCGGTGCATTGTCATCAAGAAAAATTACTTTGTGACGCCGATCGGCATATTCTGGACGTTTTCGGTATATAGCGATGTTCAAATCAGCCAATTGTCGTTGGTAGCGTGCATCGTCAACTGTTTCACCTGGTTTTTATAGCTCGTACCAAATCATACTACGCTGATCCCAGAAAACACACAGCATTACCTTGCGACGGAAGCAATTTGGTTTGGCCGTTGTTTCTGGCTTGTGGCCGGGCGAACCATACGATCATTTACGCTTGAGATTGGAGGTATACACCCATTTTCCATCACACGAACGATTCGATGCAAAAACGACATCCTTTTGAACCGAGAGAGCAGCATTTCACAAGTGGTTTTTCGGTTATCTTGCTGCCTTTCAGTCAGTTCATGCGGCACCCATTTTCCGACCTTTAAATTCATGGCTATGTCTTTCAAACGTTTGGAAATGGTTTTTTGGGTCACTCCCAACTGATCTGCCATCATTTCTTGCATTTGACCATCATCTTCACCCAACAATGCTTGCAATTCGGCGTCCTCAAACTTTTTCGGTGGCCCGCCACGGTCCTCGTTCTCCACGCTAAAATCAGCACTTCGGAATTTTTCAAACCACCTCAAGCACTGTGCTCTACTTAGAGCATGTCCACCATAAGCTTCTATAAGCATTTGATGAGCTTGAGAAGCGATTTTCTTCGATTGATAGCAGAAAATCATCGATGTCCGTAAATCGTAGTTTGAAGGCACGAAATTAGACATTTTTAAGAGCGACAAAAATGCATTGTTGTATGAAACGTAACAAACAATGAACTGAATATTGTTGACAGATGACAGACGAAAAAAGCAAGCCATTTGGGAAGATTTAAAAATACTCCTACTGACATCTACGGACTAATAGCTGAAAGTCTCATTTCATAGCTATCTACCGTACATAAAAATGCTACTTAAAATTAAAAAAAAAATTTAAAAAAACTAAAACTTAGTATAATAAGTGAGAAAAAAAAAAAGAAAGACGGTTAGAACGCGAGAAGGGAAGGGGGATTAAAGGTTAGAAGTAGTTAGACATTACAATTTTAAAACACCTTGCTTGTTTTATAAGCTTTGTTGTAGTTGGTATAACATATGTCCACTAAACATTGAGACTAACTTCTGGCATACGCCATTTGAAACAAACAATTGAATTAAAAATTCTTTTTATTTGGTACTTCAGTCGATTACAATCAAAAATACATACTCAATGGATCATTGTCTTCGATTTTCCGTAGAGTAGAGCGAATGTCCCGATTTAAGTTTAGGACGGTGCTTATATCGATTTCTTTCAACTTTCGCTTGATTCGATTGATTAACTGTTGCTCGTTTCGTGCCTCCCAGTCCTTTTCGTACACCATCCGTTTGAGAACTGCCCAGAATTTTTCTATTGAACGTGCCTGTAGCACGTTTGGAGGATTGTCCTTTTTTGGCACAAATGGTATTTTTAGCTCGGTTAACCAATCCAATGTCTTTTTTTGCATAATAGCAGCTTGCAAAGTCTGGCCAAAACATGATTACGTCGCCTTTGTGATATTTATCGATGAATTTCTTCAGTTTCGGCAAGCATTGACCGATATAAACATCAGCATTGATTGGCCACCCACACTAGCACCTTCAGCTCAAATTTTGATTTGCTGGTATATTTAACCTCGTTTGGTGTTGTTTCGATGTGGTCAGTATAAAAACCGTCGTTGCCACTCGTAATGAGAAAATGTGAAGTACGATTCATCATCCAAAATTATGAATTTTTTATTCGCACGGCAGCAAATTGATATTTTTTCGAGTTGTTTCGCTGTATATTTAGGTGCTCGCTTACGTTTACGATAAATTACATTGTTTTTCTTCATTACTATAGTATAAGACGGACTATTATTTTGTAATTGAATGTGGATGTAAAACATTTTACATTAACTCCAATAAATTGCACATATTTGTGCCTGATTTTCATACATTTAAATCTCCAAATAATGCACGCACTCGGACAAGTTAACTCCTCACCGGTCAGTGTGTGTTTGTATATTTTTAATATAGGAAATACTACACCAAACTTAATAAATCCACACATTCGACATTATCATTTGGTTGATAGTGTCGATATAATATTTAAAATACACAGAGCCGGGCCAAAACTATGCCTGCCTTCCACATTAACTATTTTCACAAGGAAAATTTGCTTAATTTGATAGGAGCAAAGATCTCAGGGAAAATGCCACGATTATTTGGAATTTTTGGAAAGTGTGCAATACCCGCATAACAGTAATTAATTAAAATGCAAAGCATCTAAGATTAATACAGGAGCAACGTATGAATTTTGAATATTTATTTATTTATTTGATTTCAAACTGACTACTAACCTTAGGGGATAATGAAAATATATACATAATTAAATTACAAACTTACAATTAACTAAACTAAATAAAAGAGTTCAGTAGTACTGAAAATTCTTTCTTTGAAACTGAGAAGCTCGGAAGTTAGAATTGGAGATCTCATTAAAATCACTTTCAATAGGAGCATTGCAAGCATAATTTGCTTTGAAGTTAATTATTGGGTTGGCAATTAAGTAATTGCGGATTTTTTTTTAGAAAATCAAATATAATTTTTCCATGGAACTAAATAATTTTATTCTGTAATGTATTTCCCATTTTGATCAATGACCATTTGCCATCTTGCAGGCAGCGTCAAAATCCCATGTTCATAAAACTTCTGGTTTTTATTAGTTCAGTTTTTAATCAGGTACGATTTGACATCATCAGCGTTATTGAAATGTTACCATTCAAGAAGTTTTGTAAAGATCGAAACAAAAAGTAATCAGATGGTGCAAGGTCAGGACTATACGATGGATGTGGCAAAACATCCTAACTAAGCTCCAATAATTTTTGCCGAGTGGCCAAAAATGTATGTGACCTTGCATTGTCAAGATGGAATAAAATACCTTTTCGATTTGTCAATTCGGGCCGCTTTTCTTTAACTGCATTGTTTAATTTCGTTAGTGGTTCAATGTAGACATCAGAATTGATTGTTCGTTTGAGTGGTAAGAGTTTAAAGTAGACACTTCCCTTTTAGTCACACCAAACTGATAACAAAACCTTCTTTTGATGAATATCAGCTTTTGATGTTGTTTGAGTTGGTTCACCAGGCCTGCTTCAAGATCCTTTCCGCTTGATATTGTTTTAAACAACCAATTTTTCATCGCCAGTTATCAGTAGTTTTAAAAATGGATAATTTTCATTGCGTTTGTTTAGCAAATCTCAGCTGTTAATGCGTTGCGTTAAATGCGTTTTTTTTTCAATTCGTGAGGAACCCAGGTATCGAGTTGTTTTAAGTAATTTTGAATGAATGTTTTATGACACATGAAGCTTCTCTGCAATCTCACGTGTTGTACTATTACTATCCGAGTCGATTATTGCTTTGATTAAGGCGTCATCAACTTCCACTGGACGACCAGAGCGTTTTTCATCTTTGAGCGAAAAATCCCTAGAACGAAATTTGGCAAACCATTTTTGATACCGCCGTTCTTTTAAGGCTTCATCACCATAAACAGCACATAACTTTTTATGAGCTTGCGATGCAGTTTTCCCTTTGCGGAAATAAAAAAGCAAAATATGACGAAAACGTTCCTTTTGATTTTCCATTTTTCAACGAACGCCAAACGAAAACTACGCCATCGATCAAAAAACTTTTTTTTACTGATTGACAACTGAATTGCCAACTATCAAATAACAAAATGTGTTTTACATTTGTACTACGTCTGCAAACCTAAAAATTCAACTGAAGCCATCTATGAGTGAAATCCGCAATTACTTAGTTGCCAACCCAAGAGATAGAAAGGAAGACCTTGCTAAGAAACGGGATGTGCAAGATGGGATAGGATGAGAAAGCTTTACCGATCTTAGTGAAGATTTTAAAGACACTTTTCGCACACATGCGATCCTGTCGACTAAAAATGTGTGGTGTGGTTTTCAATTTCTGCATGAAGGAACGGTAAAATTTGGAAAGGCTCAAAGTCGTGCAAAGCCTAAGACAGAATTTCTTTTTGATAAGATGTAATTAATGTGACTATTAAATGAAAAACGGCTGTCAAAAATTGTCTCATCATCTAAATCTTTAGGTTTTTTAGCAGATTGGAGTACAATATTTTATTTGCTATAAGAAATATGAAAGGCAATAGCGATTTTGGAAAAGTGACAAGATACCATTTTTTGTTATTTAAAGAAAGTAGAGATTTTACACCACATAACAAATTTGCCAGCTGTGTTATTTTTAATTTAAAAAATTGAGAGAAATGAGAATCCATTGTAAATCCATTGCTTCACGGTTGGTTGGATTGTTGGAATCAAATGTTGTGTAGATCACGGGCTTCAATTTCAGGTATTCACCGTGAAAAGCCGTTTATCATAGCGCGATAGCGTTTACCATTCACTGTTACATTGACGGCAGCCTCGTATAGGAAGAAATGTGGACCGATGATTCCTCCAGCTCGTAGGCCGCACCAAACGGTTGGTTGTTTCCAATGGATGTAATGGCTTTTCCTGCATAGCATCGGGTTGCTCTTCCGCCCAAATATGACAGTTTTTCATATTGACTTAGTCTTTAAGCCTAAAACGCAGGACGGTTATGTGCACCATAAGATGACCTGAGGATGCGATGAGCACTTTTCTCAAAGTATCGATTTTAGTAACAAATTTGTCCGATTTGTAAACTATGTTCAGGCATAATACTTTTCATAATGAAATGTTAATATATACACCTTGTTTGGTGGGTAGCTCTGCAGAATGGCTACAACACCACTAACTTGGAGAGAACGCAGAGAACTGCATGTGTGGGCAACACCGCTGCCCTCAACATCATTCTGCACGTACTTCCCGTGGATCTTCAACTTAAATCAATTGCTGCTTAGAGCGCTATTGGGTTGAAGGAGGCATCTTCCTGTAGGAAATGGTAGCATCTTCAAGCAGATCTCCCTTTCCTTCTCTGTACTTCGTACAGATCTCTCCATCTGCAAACTCGGTTTTGAGGGTTGTGCTAGGGCGATCTTTCCAAGCAGGTTAGATTGAAAGGGGAGGGGAGATTCGGCACGGATATAGGTACCTCTGTTTTCACTGACAGATCCAAGATAGAATCTGGAGTGGGAGCGCTCGTTTTCTCTAAATCAGCCAGTATTTTAGGCTCCTGCAAGCAATCAAAATGCTTAGGGATCGCTGTTGGCAGGGAGACATTAATATTTTTTCCTATAGTCAAGCTGCCATTAAGTTCCTGTCGTCGCCATATTGAAGTTTTCTTCTGGTGAACTCCTGTAAGGAGGAACTCAAATGTCTCGAACGCGCAGGAAGCATTTCCCTTAACAGGGTTCCTAGGCATAGGAATATAGAGGGAAATTAAATTGACAGAACCGGTTTGAGTTGGCCCATCTCAGACATCGGTGTTCCCTTGACCGTTGCTAAAGGGAAACTGCACAATTTGTTTCTCCCAAAAACGCAAGACTGATGGAGGGCTGTCTCATCGTGTGCTATCTCGAAAACTCTATGGCTTCAATACGACAGAAACAGAACACTTAAAGTGATGGGAATCTGCCACCATTCAATCTCCAAACTCATTGCGGTGTTCACTGGTCACTGGGTGATCGGAACTCATGCGGAGAAGCTTGAGCTTCCATACCACCCGTATTGCAGAAGCTGCACGGATCCTGCAGAAAAAGAGACTGTCGAGCACTTTCTCTGCAAATGTCCGACTCTTGCGGCTAGGCGCTTGAGATTCCTTAGCGTACTTTTTCGGGATGGCCTTAGAAAATTTTCCAGCCTAGATCCCTTTTCCCTCCTCCACTACATCAGCAGCACTGGATGGCTATAGATGGTTTGTCTTCCCCAAATTTTTCGCAGGTTTTGGTCAACGTTATGGTATCAAAACGGTACGTAAGTGTTACTTGTAGTGTACCTGGGGTACTCTTGCCGTCTAATCTACCGACCTCCTTACCTGACAAGTATTAACGCAGGATCTGTCAAAAAAATTTTATTGGAAAAAGTACTTCCAATCTATGACAAATATGCCACTCCAATCAAAACACTCTTTTTAAGACTTGGGTCATTTCGATTCGTTACGATGCCTAAGTGTTAAAATGTCAATATGTTGACATTTCGTGTCAAATTATGAAAACCAGGCAAACATTTAAGAAAATTATTGTTTTTATGTAAAATCACCAAATCGGAAATAGAAAAATGTTCCGCAGTTCCGTCTGACATAAAAAAATTAAATAATAACTATGACACTTATAAGAACTTACTTACACCCTATGATCTGAAAGTACCGGGAATGTTTAAATTAAAGAAACAGAGTTAAATTTGAGGAAAATTTATTTTAGCTAATTCAAAATATGATCCGTCTGAAGCAGCAAACATGTGCCAACGTTTAACTCAGACCTCCATGCACCCCTGATAGGCCGACGAAGGGATGGTCTTCAGCTCCTTCGTCGCTCTTTGATCTCCTCTATCGGCCGTTTGCAGCGTACAGCACCTCTCAAACACTTTAAAACGGATAAATAGTGACAGATGTGTATCTTTCAGTCCTACCAGCATAAGAAAAAAATATGGACCCAAGTGCGCGGTTCGTTTAAGGGGTTATATACCTTGTGAGCTCGAAAAAATGGACGATTGTCATAATTCAAATGAGGCATATATCTTACTGATGGGTAACTCTCGGAGAATACATTTTGGTGTTTTTATTTTCAAAAATGTTATTATTTATTGTTGATATCGCCCCTCCCCTGAATCGCCGTTTTTTAGAAGAGGCTTGTGGTGATTACGGTAACCAATGAGCAGCTCAACTGAAATCAAAAAAAATAAATGATTATTGTAGAAAAATGTTTTTTAGTGAATCTGAACGGTTTATTTACCCAAATAAATTTTTCTCGATACAAAAACCGCTTTGCACCAAACAAACGATTTTTGAGGGGTTGAAAAATTAAAAAAAAAAATTTATTCCAGCGAACTATGCAAATATTTATAAAAAGTGAACCGTTCAGATTCACGAGGTTGTTACTTGGAATAATTAAAACAAAGTTTATGCAAATCGGTCAAATAGTTTTTGATAACTAATGATCAACGCGACGGTAATTTTCAAATACACGACTTCGAGATAATCGCGTCTAAAGTTTTGCGTGCACTTCTCGTTCCAAGAAAGGTCGCGCGCTTCCACGGTCTGTAACTTTCGTTCTAGTGCTCCGATCTTTATGATTTTTTGAATTTACATTTTTAAGATGACGTGCTTTTAGAATATGCCATAAAAAAAGTTTCGATTTCTTAGTCCAACACAAGGTATACTATATAACCCCTTAAATTAAACATTCTCGCTACTTTTTGATCATAGAGATATTAACATGTAAACTAGGGGTCATTAATGAATTCAAAAATAATTTAAGGGCAAAAGAATTTATTTATATTCGAATATTTTTAAAAGCAATTTTTTTTAGAAAACACATTCAACCAGTTGTGGCTTTATTAGTTGAAATATTTTTTGCTATCTTCATCATATTTGTGCGCCAAATTATTTGCATATCCTGATAGTTTGCATAAGTAGTTGGGAATTTATAATTTTATTTATCAGGTCAGTCCATAAGTTCGTGCGTATTTTACCCATAATTTCACTTTTGTACGATTTTTGCATACAAAGTGGTAAAAATGCAACAACTGCTGCTGCAGAAATAAACACTGTTCACGGAGAGGATACAGTGAGTGTTAGGACTGCGCTAAAGCGGTTTTCAAAATTCCAAAGTGGTAACTGCTACGTGGAGGATGCCCGCGCGCTGGTCATCCTGAAGTCTTTAACTCCTACGCCTTGCTCGAACTCGTTGATGCTGAGCCAAATTTGACAGTCGATATGAAAGCTCAGAGGTTAAATTCATCGCATGGAACAGTTCACAGGCACCTGGTTCAGTTGGGAAATGTTTCAAAGCTGGGAAAATGGGCTCCGCATATACTTTCCGTCGCTAACCTTTAGCAGAGAGTGAATGTGTGTTCTCAGCTACTGCAACGGCTTGAAAATGAAAGTTTTTTGAACCGTGTCGTTACTGGTGATGAAAAATGGGTCCTTTACAATAATCCTGTGCGCAAACGCCAATGGTTAGATAAAGATGAAATACAAGAACCGACCCCTAGAGATGGCCTTCACCGCAAGAAGATTCTCCTGTCTATTTGGTGGGGTATGGCCGGTATTGTTTACTATGAACTTCTGGAATCAAACCAGAAGATAACTGCTGATTATTATTCCCATCAGCTATCAAACCTGAATTTTTTTTTTATTTTTTTTTTATTACAAACATTTAACTATATATAGGTATACAATGTTTGTTGACACTACAACTAGTTTAAGGGAAACTAACAAGCAGTATGATTTTAACAATTATGTGGGGTTTTTAAGAAGATAATTTTAAAATCTCTTCTTTACATTAACTACCGATAAGATCATATGGTTTTTTTCGCTGGAGTCGTCAGGTTAGGCCTGCGGTGTTGAGAAGTCTGCTGGCTTCAAACCTGAATGAGGCACTTAACAAAAATCGACCGTCTTTAGTGAATAGACGCAAAGTTTTGTTTCACCACGACAACGCAAGACCTCATACCGCAAGGCAAACATTAGGCAAGCTGAACGAGCTCGGATGGGAGCTAATGCCGCATCCACCATACTCTCCGGATATTGCACCTTGTGATTATCACCTTTTCCGTGGAGTTCAATCCCATATGAGTAACAAGAACTACTCCTCAAAAGAAGCTATAAAAAGGGATACCGAAGCGTATTTTGGCTTCAAGGACAACAAATTTTTTGAGCAGAGAATTAAAAATTTGCCTAAACGTTGGGAAGACATTGTAAATAATGAAAGAAATTATATTATTGATTAATAAATACTTTAAACATCTTTTTTATTAATTTTAAAACCACCTTTAAAAAACGCACGAACTTATGGACTGACCTGATATAAATTTATGCGCGGTTTTGGTTGGTATTTTTTTTCTATTTACTTTTTGTTTTTGTTTTGTTTTTGATTAACTTAAAATAAGAAATATTTTCGCCAACAATTTGCAATTTTTCATGATTATTCACATATTCAAGACCACAATATTTGACCACTTCAAACGTTTCTCTTCCCATCATTTTTTATTTTAATTCTTTATTTTGTTAATAATAATCACAAAAGGGTGAGCTGCAACAACTGCTGGTACTGCCCGACAACCAGGAACGACAGCAATGCTCCAGCAAGCGGACATCCATAAACGAGGTGAAACGGTACATTATCGACACCTTCATCGATGATTACGGTAATTAATTAGCGACAAACAGATAATTGAACTGCAATCAAAAAACCAGACACAGCAACAAAAAAATAAAAAAATAAAAATAACACTAACACTAACACTAACACATTCATATACGAATATACAATTATTTATGTAATTAAATAATAAAACATGAAGTAAGTAAAAAAAAAAACGTTTCAAGTATGAAATTAAATGAGTATTTATACTATATATAATAAATGAAGAGGCTCTGTGCGTCGACATGAACGTAATTTAGATTTAATATTGTGATTTATGTGTGTCCTAAATTTGCATAAAAAAACACTATTGTAGTTGAAAGCATTTGTTATACAAAATTAGATCAATACAGAATAGCATTAAAGATAGTCATATTGAATGTGCAGAGAAGTAAAAATAAAAATTTAAAAAATATTACAGAAAGTAAAAAAGGAAAACGTGAATACGATCGAAGTCTTAACACAAACTTTGACATAAAACAATAACTACGAGTATAAATAAATTATATTAGCTGTAAGTAATTATTTCAAATTATATACACCTAAAGTAACTGAAGCATACGTGCAAGTAGCTTGGACAGTCAAAAGAGGCGTATAGTCAAGCAAATTGGTTTTCAGTTTTTAGTGATTCTGAGTGCAAGTAAAATAAATCACTTCAATAGTTCTTTTGCAATTACACTTCACAGTTGGGTCTCTCATTGCAGCTTCCGTTCAGTTTCCTGCACGCCCCTAAGAATGCAGCAACTTTCAATTTGGTTAATATTTCATTTACCGAGCAGATCGCTGTAACTCTCCAAGGGCATGTGAAATGTGAAATTTAAAATGTGCACACCGTGCATCCTACCCAAGCATGATAGATTACTAAGTTTGCTACTTAGCTATGCTGAAGACGCCAAATTGTGAGCGAAACTTTTGCTGTCACTTCACTTCCGGTTTCTGCAGCCGAACTCTGCTCGATCATTTCACATCTATCCACACATTCGCCCAACCAATCGTTGTTCAGACGGCAACGAAGTGTGATTGGTTGATTTTTTCGTATATCACACAATGTTTAATAAACACTTCCCAAGTGACATCAACCCATCAGCTGATTTTGACTAATTCGCTCAGAGCCAAATAACGATCTGCTAAATAGCACACTTCTAGAAATCTTTTCACCATGCATACTACGTGCGTGCAATGCCCTAGAAATACAATATCAACCAGCTCTGCTCATAAGAGCGAGCCACTTTGAAAAAATGTATGTAGATGAAATCAGCACTGAAGAAAAGTTTAAGCTTTGGTCAGATATTCTTGAAACTTTTTAGTCGAGGGTTTCCAAAATCGCTGATTACGATATAGGTTTTCAAGATGCCAAATGGAGGATCCAATACACATTTGATCATTTTATTCCTGTATCGATCATAGGGCCTCAATGGAACATAGGCTCCAATATGGCGGAAGATTTCTTCCGAATTTATTTTTCTTCCGGAATTAATTTTTTCAAAGTAAAAAATAAGGCACAATAATACGCAACTAAGAATCAATTAACTTTTGCTCGATATGACCACATTTTGCCTTGTCTATGGCCTTGAGATGGTCCAGAAACGAATCATAAGCAGCAGGTATTTTGGTCCACTCGCGGACAATGGCTTTTTTCAGCGCCTCGAGACTGATGCATCTTTTAGTTCGGACTTTGCTCTGCAAAATGGCTCAAACAGAATAATCCATCGGATTCGCGTCTGGTGAATTTGAGAGCCATTGTGTGGACGTTATGAAGTTCGAAACGTTGTTTTTTAGACATTCTTGGTTCACACGAGCTTTTTGAGATGGTGTCGAGTCTTGTTGAAACGTCCATGGTCTGCCACCGAAATCTTTATCTGCCCACGACTCCAAAGCAACCTCCAGAATACTTTCTCGAAAATATTTCACATTTACCTTGACGCCAGACTCCATGAAAACGATTGGAGAGTGCCCCATCTGCGGTTACAGCGGCCCAAACCATTACCTGCGGTGAGAGCTGCCTCGTGGTGGCCAATCGATTACTCCAATTCTCGTATGAACGGTCAGTTCAATAAACCCTTTCGTTTTGGAAGTTTACGAATTGGCTAGTTTTAAAAATTTTCTCGTCAGAAAAACAAAGTTCGGAATTCGACCGCTTTCGGCCAAGCGAAGCCACTTCTTCGCTCTCTCAAGTCTAAATTGATGCTGCTTTGATGTGAGATCAGGCGCCTTTTGGATATTTTTAGGCTTGACTTTGAGATCATATTTCAGTATAGTGGGGATGCTACGGTCAGACAATTTGAGTTCTTTCACCATTTGATTGGCACTTCATCGGGGATTTTGCTCAAGTCGCTTTTTCACTTTTTGAACCATTTCACGTGACGTTGCAGTCTTTTGATGACCACCTCTACGATGTTTCCCAATGCTACCAGTGCCATTGTAACGAGTAATGGTGTGATAAGCAAAAACTTTATTTATTTCAACGTGATCGAGCTCACGAACAATCACTACTTGTGATTTTCCAGCCAAATGTAATGCAATCAGACTATTGCGTTTGAAATCCATTACAGATTTTTTTTTCGCGTTTACTCTCGGCGAAATGTTTCGACGCTTGTAAAGAATACTCTGGACTGTCATTGCGCCCGTACATCAGCTGCGCAAGCGGTCTGAGGTTGGTTACACTTCGAGGGCCGAGCCCTGTATACGCTTATGCCCTTTATTGGATGCTTGGCCGAGCTCCTTCTCCGAATTGTGATGTGCGTCTTGATGTTCCCCCACAAATGGAGAGTCCTACAGTTTTAACCCGACTCCGCAGATATTTCTTATCAAGAGCTTTTTTTCTTGTCAGACAGACATTAGGTGGCTTGCTAAAAACTTGCGAGTACAGATTTCCAAGCGAACTTTGAATTTTGGGACCCCCTGAAAATACCTTTACTGTGCATGGTGGTTGCGCGTTACGAATCGCTTCGTTGGTATACAGATGAAAAATGTTGATTAAATATGAGTCCTAAAAAGTATAAATGTTTGACGACTGCCTGAAAGATGAAATTAATTGAAAAAGTAGAAGGAGGTGAGAAAAAAAGCGATGTTGCCAAAGAAGTTAAGATTCCTCTCAGTACTCTCTCGACCATAATGAAGAACAAGGAGAAAGTTACTGCTGCTCAAACTGCTGGAGCACGAAAAAGAACAAGTAAAGGTGAATTACCTCGTCTCGAAGAAAGCCTGGTCATTTGGCTTAGACAGTGTAGAGGACAAAAAGTATCTATCAGCGGAACTTTGTTAAAGGGAAAAGCAAAAGAATTAGCGTCTACTCTAAACATACAAAACTTTGCGGCAAGTGAAGGATGGCTTACAAATTTCAAAAAGAGGAATGGAGTCATGTTTAAAAAAGTTTGTGCAGAAAGTACAACTGGTGACGCTATTTGCTCAGGTTTGCATGGTAAATTGAAGACACTGATTGAAAACTATGATGACCGAGACATTTTCAATACTGATGAAACTGGCATATTTTTCAAATGCTTAGCGGGGAAAAACATAGTAAAGAAAGGTTGACAGTTCTATGTACTTGCAGAAAATATGAATGGATCGGAAAAACTTAAGCCCTTAGTAGAAAAAGCAATGAAACCGCGATGTTTTAAAGGAGTGAAATCGTTGCCTACTTATTACTGTGCTAACAAAAAAGCTTGCATGACAACAGAACTTTTTAACAATTGGCTTTAAACAGTTAATGGAAACATGAAACGACAAAAGAGAAAAATTTTACTATTTTTAGACAATTGCACTGCCCACAGCAGTCCTCCTACATTGTCCAACGTAGTACTCTACTTCTTTCCGCCACTACTCTACAACTTTCAAACATTGCAATCATTGGACGAAGGGATCATCCATAATTTAAAGACGTTGTATCCCAAAGAAATAGTTAAGATCGTTTTGGAATCTCTCAACAAGCAGCTAACTACGAATATCACGGTTCTGGCAGCTATTTTACTGATTGACAAGGGATGGAGAGCTGTAACTCCCCTAACTAATCTCAACTGCTTCAAAAAATCGGGTTTCGTAAAAGAAGATTAGGACAGTTCGCAAATAATTATGAATGATGAAGAACCATCAATAGCACTAGTAGTTGACATCAGGGGTGTTCGTTTTCCTGACTATGTTCAAGTGGATGAAGATGTTGCTGTCTCAGGATATCACTAACCGATGGCAAAATTTTATCTGCGACAGATACGAATGAAAAGAGCAACGATGAAGATGAAGACGATACATCAGAACCTTTGGCAGAGGTGTCAGTTAAGGTAGCAAGAGCCTCATTCGATAACTTACTTTGTCTACAAAACGTAACTAATGAAACAGCATATCAAGCACTTTTTCTCCTTAAAAAATTATTGAAACGTCTGAGCAGCCGCAATGTGTTTCGAAGCAAACCCGTATAAATGAGTTCCTTGCACAGATTATTTAATTCACATTATGAATATGTAAAACATTAGCAGTTAAATTTAAAAAAACTTGATAATTCGAAGTTTTTTTATTTTCTCTCAAAAATTTCGCGCCATTTACAATAATATTTCCAACACTCGATAATTCGTAATATTTTAAAGGTCCCTCGAATTTCGAATTAACGAGAGTTGACTGTATGTTGAATTTTGAAACCATGCCATCACATTGAGCGGCTCCAGCGATGCGCGGGTATGGAGTTTAAATCCCATGATAATGAATTCTTAACTTTAGCAGACATTTTCTCGAAATCTAGTTTTCGCACGGCAGGTCCCTTTTGACTGTCCAAGGCAGGTATAGTACATGAACAGTGCACGCATAAGTGCATAAATACATAAGTGCGTGTGTGTGTGTGGTTTAGCCTTTACGCTGTCTAACTAAAATTTTAAAGTTTTTTTTCTTGATTATCACTCATTTAAGCCTCTTTGTCAACTGTCAACAGCACAAAATCAGTATTTTCATAAAATATTAAAGTAAAAGCAACCTCCATTAAGTAGTTATTTAAGCTATTCTTTGCACGAAATACTCTCCGGCTTGTCTAAAAATGATTAAAACATTTCTGTGTTTAATTTTCCTTGGCCATTGTTTTCTGCGAAAGCCGCTCAGATATTGGTTGCATTTAACTACGCATTCCAATGTTTCGCTTCCTTGCTCGTAGATAAATACTCACTAATAGTTGAGCTGCCTGCCGCTCAGCTTTTATGGTGGATCAAGTTGGTTTGCACTCCTCCCAGTTGGCCGGCTTTGTCGACCGACTTTTGTCAAACAAAAGCGGCATTTGTCAACAATAAGCGTAATTATAACGAACAAAAGAATACAAAGTAGTGTACAATAATTGCCAATACTGCAATACAATAAGTAAAGAAATTAGAAATGGGAAATGAAAAATCGCATACTTACATACTTTCAAAATGGATAAAGCAGTGTAATTAATGATATACATACCTACGGCCATATATATATATATATACATACATAAAACTATAAGTACGTATTTGCATAGAATGGAAATACTAAGTAAGAAAATTTATCTAATAAAAAGCGAAAAGTATTCGGACTGAAAAATAATCCTAATCTGCTTCATCTGTTCAAAGGAGTGAATATTCAACTTTTGGTTTAGTTTTGAAAGCTAAACAAAGCAAAATGCAGTAACAAATTTTTAGGTAAGTAAATATTGTTGTTGTTATTGTCCCATCTACTAATCTGCACTTCAATTAAACCATACCACAGAAAATATTGTGCACCTAAATTCTAAAGCGAAATTCTGCGTAAGCTGTTGCTAATTTTTAATTTCCATTTCTGCAGTATATTAACACATGGGCTGAAAAGTCCCTGGCCTAACATATTAAGAGCACTATTTTTTTTTTTTTTTTGCATTTACTCTTTTTCCAGTTAGTACTAACCTTAAGTATTGGAGTTTGTAGTGACAGTCAAGCTGCACTGAAAGCCCTTGCCAACCCACGCTGCTCTTCGAAGTTAGACGGCGAATGTAGAACAAAACTGAACAGTGTTGCCAAACACAACGAACGAATTAGCTGATAAATTGGCTAATGAGGCTCTGCAAGTACACCAGTAGGCCCTGAACCCTTTCTAGGTATCAATTCCGCATCGATTCAACTATGGATTGGCGACTTCATGAGGTCTACCCATAGAGGACGTTGGTCTGGGTTGAACTCGTACAGAGTAGCCAAGTGCTTTGTGAAAGAACCAAAGAGGAAAATATGGAGCTTTCTCCTAAAACTCAGCAGAAAGAACCTGAGAGTACTGGTGGGTGTAATCGCAGGGCATAACGCCTGTAGTCAGCATATGGCTGTCATGGGGGTCGTAGACAGCCCGATATGTCTAACCTGTCTTGAGGATGACGACACTACAGATCATTTTCTCTGTGTTTTCCAGAATCAGACTTAGGATGTGGTGTTGCGAAATCTAAGTATGGATATGGTTCATACTATACCTCTTGCGGATCTCTTAAGATTCATCAATGAATGCAAGAGATTTGTGGAAGAGCGACCTCAAACTAATTTATCCGTCTTACCACCCACTTTTTATCTTTCATATCTCTATTCTTTCTACTGAAATCTATCCGGGTGTAGTACATTGGTCTCTTGACTGAGTGCTTGGACTTGTCCAATCTCCTACAAATCTAATCTAATCTAACTAACCTTAAAAAGACAGCTGTGGAAATTCCATGATATGCTATTATTAGCTCCTGAGGTATTGCGCTAAGAGAGACGCTACTTTTGTTATTTTCGAAACAATGGATCCAAAAGAGTTTCGTTTTTTAATTTTACGCAAGAAGCAGCATGGGAAAAGCACCGTTAAAAAGAAGCAATGGCTTGCAAGTGTTATGGGGACTCCACTCCGCTCCGTCAGAAACAACAATCAAACGATGGTTTGTTGACATCAAAAGTGGTCATAAAGACACCGAAGAGGCACAACGCAATGGACGTCCAAATGAGGCGGTAACACCAGAAAACATAAAAAAAGGCGCGAAAACATTTTGAATGGTCGAAAAGTGAAGTTGCGTGAGTTAGCTGGCTTCGTAGAGGTATCAAAAGTACGAGCTGGCTTTATATTGGATGAGCATTGGACTATAAAAAAGCTCTGTTGAAAGTGGGTGCCACGTTTGCTCAAAAACAAGAACAAGGTGATAATTTTAAGAAGTGTTTGGCCATGGCAAAATTACATGAATCGAACTTCGAATTGCTCACACATCCACCGTATTTGCCAGATTTGGCTAGCAACGACAACTGGCTGGCAGACCTAAAAAAATGCTCGCAGGTAAGAAATTTCGCGCGATTGAAGAGGTTATCGCTGAAACTGAAGCCTAATTTGAGGCAAAAAATATAAAGTTAATAAAACTTTCTTGATAGAAATTAAGTTGTTGAATAAAGCTAATTTTAAAGAAAAAAACGTAATTTCTTTGTTAGGCATGGAACTTTTCAGTCCATGTGCTACTAATCTAGCGAAATTCAGAAATATGGCTTAAGAAAATATGTATTTTTTGTGGTTTTCTGTGGTTCCATTTGGCTAAATTTATGTATACGATCAAAAAACCCGTATTGTATGTCAGTGAGTGCGGACGCGTTTTTTTTTTGTTTTTTTGTTTGCTCCACAGTTTCGTGCTTTGAAAATTTTCGTATATGACACAGTGACTCTTTTTCTTTCAAATGCACTGTTTATGTGGGCTAAAGTTTGATCACAACCCAGCTAAAAAACAATGTGCCCGGTGCAGTGAACTATTTCATTTAAGCTGTGCGGGCATTTCTGCTGCTGATGTGGATTTCCTAATCAGCTCTAATCAAAAATTCTTTTGCGTAAATTGTGCTGCTATCCGTCGGCGGTCTATCCGCTCTCCGCCTAATTGCGATGATCATAGCGTATTATTTACCAATATGTCGTCAACAAATACGCCCGCATCAACAAATTTGAGTGCGAAAATCTCACCGTAACAACAAGTGCCAAAACCAGTCCCAGAGTGTAAACCTGAAATCAGCCTACAAAGAGTGCTGAAAGAAATCGCTGCACTTCGATCCGGGAATGCTTGTGTCACAGATGCAATTAGTTCCCTTCAAGCCGAAAAGCATTTATACTGTGGGCAAAAAGTAAGGGGAACTTAGTTGTAAAATGAAAAATCTTTGTTTATTCTTGTAAATCAAATTCATCCCTTTCAAAATAATCCCCTCCCGATGAAATACACTTATGCCAACGATTTTTCCAATCCCCGAAACATGCCAAATAGTACATTTCCGGTATAGCCATCAGCACCTTCTTCGATTCAGCTTTTATCTCCTCAATCGACTCGAAACGCATTTCCCGGAGTGGTCTCTTGAGTTTTGGGAATAGCCAGAAGTCACGCGGAGCGATATGCGTGGAATTGTTGGCGAAACGGTCACGAAGAACGAGTGCAGTGTGAGACGGTGCATTATCGTGATGCAAAAACCAAGAGTTGTTGGCCCATAATTCTGGTCTTTTTAGACGAATTGCTTCACGTAAACGACGCATAACGCTCAAATAATATTCCTTATTAACAGTTTGGCCAGGTGGAAGGAATTCATAGTGCACCACACCACGAAAATCGAAAAAAACTGTCATTATGACCCTTATTTTTGAACGACTTTGACGTGCTCTTTTCGGTCTGGCCTCGCCTTTAGCACGATATTCGCTTGATTGGTCGGTTGTTTCAGGGTCGTAAGCATAAATCCAAGTCTCATCTCCTGTAATGATGCATTTGAGCTTGTCCTGATAGTCTGAAAGCATTGTTTCACACACATAAACGCGACGACTTTTTTCCAAGAAATTGAGAGTTTTCGGTACCAAACGAGATTTGACTTTTCGTAGGCCCAAATGGTCTTTCAAAATGGTTTTCACAGATCCTCTGATATTCCGATCATATCAGTAAGGTCTTTAACAGTCAACCGACGATTTTTGAGCACTAACTCCTTCACTTTATTGACGTGTTGGTCATCTGTTGACGTCGATGGTCGTCCGGAGCGCTCCAAGTCATCAACACGTTCTCGACCCTCTTTGAAGTCTTTGTACCACTTATAAAAATTTTTCTGCGACATGGTCGAATCACCAAATGCCTTCTGCAACATGCTAAACATTTCCGCAGCCGAAATTTCATTCCGCAAACAAAATTTGATGGCACTTCTCTGCTCAGACATTGTAAAAATCGAAAAATGCACTCTTGGTCGTTTGGTAAACACAAGCGTAAATATATTATGAAAAAAATAGCGAGAGCGAAATTTTAATCCCGCGAAGTTTGACAAATAAATTCACCTTACTTTTTGCCCACAGTAGTAGCTCTCAAAAATATGTGACATTAAAGAAATGCGAAAACATGAAACTGATGTTGTCTTCTCTGCCCTTGCGCAACTGAGAGCTGAGGTGAAAGACCTGCGTGTTTGTGTTCTTGCTTGTGAGTGTCAAGCCAAATTGCGAAACCAAAGCAAAAATGCGAAAACCAAAGCAATGAGACGAGAGCCTCTTTTATCAAAGCCTACACAACCTACTGTTGATGCTGTCGTTAATTATTCTCACTCAGTTGATGTAATTGCTCGGATCGGTCATATGCTGCTGCGCTGGCAGAATCGACTGAGCAGTGTAATACGAAAGTTAATATGCAAGAGCGGTCAACTGCGCACGGTAAACTTGCCATTTCGACTTATGCAGATGTACTCGGTGCTAACGTTGTTAATGCTACTACTGCTAATACGGCCACTTTGCGCTCTTCTAGTGCGAACTTTGCAAGCATCTCAAACACAGCGAGAGAGTATTTTTACATTTGCAGCTAAGCAAATTTTCTTTTGGATTTATATCCGGGCTTTGGACTGGTGTATGCAATACTTCACTGCAATAAAAAGTAGCCGCATTCTAACTATATAAGCTTTATGCTTTGGTTCGTTCTCCTGGTAGAATTTAAACTGATGTTGATGTTGTCAACAATGAAGCCAAATTTTGTGGCATTATTTGCCAAATGCCGCTGCAAAATATTCAAATGTTGTTGTGCATCCATCTGCTAGGGTAATCTTTCCAAATAGGCAGGATTGGATCGAGGGGAAAATGTGCACCAAGGTTGCACCTCTGTCTTCTCTGACAGTTCTAAGATGGAATCGGGAGTCGAAGCAGGGGTTTTCTCTAAATCAGCCAATTTATCCATCCATCTCCTTTAAACTGCCGAATGCTTCCAGTGTTTATCCAGCAGAAGTTATTGCGATCCTGCAGACTTACAAAATGCTTAGGGAACGCGGGAGCGAGGGAGATATTAACATTTTCTCAGATAGCCAAGTCGCAATTACGGCTCTGACGACGCCATGGTGCAAAACGAAATTAGTAAACACCTCTAAGGGGAAGATCAAATCTCTTGGGTGTGCAAGTAACATTTCTTTGATCTGGGTTCCAAGACACAGGAACGTAGAGAGGAATGAAATTTCTGATGAGCTTGCTAGGAAGGGGACTGAATTGTCCCCTCGACAGTTGTTAAAGGGAAACTGCACAAATTATTTATCAGGAAAGCGCAGAAAAGATGGAGCTCCATTTCTTCATGTGCTATTTCGAAAACCTTTTGGCCCCAGTACAATATACGGAGGACTCCTCGCCATTCAATTTCCGAACTCGTAGCTGTGTTTACCGGTCACTGGATGATCAGCACACACACGGAAAAGCAAGGGTTACCATTTAACCCCCATTGTAAAAGCTGTGGGGACTTCTCAGAGAAGGAAACTGTTGAGCCCTCTCTCTGTAAATGTCCGGGCTTGGCAGCTATACGATTACGATCACTAGATGCTCCTTTCCTCGACAGCCTGGGGCAGTGCACCAACCTAAATCCAATCAATCTCCTCCAGCTCTGGCTGGCTGTAGATATCTGCCTGTTGAAGGTCTCATAATGGTATCAAAACGGCGCTTTAGTACTACTTGTGGAGTGCTAGACCGGCACTTCAACCGTTTCACTTACCTGCCGATAATTATACGAGTAATAGACCAACTGAATTACGTCAAATGTTGTCCGGTTTCCGTTTGCGTTCTTTATAATTTACGTACGATTTGATATTTTGATCAACAAATCCCTCTTCTGAAAACTTTATGACTGATTGATGACTAACGCGTGTTTAACAACGAAGTGAAATAACGATATATTAAGTTATCATAGCGAACGATGCCGAAAAAAATTATGTAAAAACATTTTCTTGGCAGCTGAGAGATGCATTTGTTTTGTTTTTGCTTGCTTTAGGTAAATTCAAAAGGTTTATAGTTACGAAAGGCACTCCAAATTCCATAAAAAGTGTACATATTTTAGTATGTCAACACATTTTCTTCACAAACTGTATATGTAGATAGGTATTAAAATTTTGATTTTCTCCCAAACTAGTCAGAGCTGAACGTTTTCGCCTCAGCATAATTACGAGTAAGTTTTCCGATGACTCTCCATCATTTGGGGGCATCCCATTGTTCTAATTTAGAATTTACTAACGCAAAGCGGTAAGCCACGCGTAGACCTCAATGTATCATACGCTTTCCCCTTTCCATGGTGAGATACATAATTACCAATTCATCAACGTGGCCATCACTTAATATTAATTAACATAAGCTGGTTCCACCACCTATTGCATGTCTGTCCTCTTATTTCACTTTTGCTGCGAACAGACACACCAAATGCCCAAATTTCAATTAGTCACTTATACAACATGAAGTTCTGAAGACGCAGCCACTGAACTTTGATGCTTTCAGAGAAAACCACGAATGTAGCAGGAGGACAACAATTATATCGGCAGTGGAATTTCAATGCAACCCAGTAATTTATCCGTACACGGCATGGTAAGGTATTTGGCTCGAATTATCAAATAACCGCCTAGTTTGTGAGCCTCTATAAATCTTATAGAATGAAGTAAAAAGTACTGTGCGTTTGCTATTAGATTTCTTCAGTGAACTCTAGTGCATACATACATATATCGCATGATGTACACATTGCTTCGAGACACTCGATACGATGACTAAAAAGACGTCCGTAACAGTTTTGTTCTTGGGTAAAGCCAGTTGGGTTTTATAGCGTCCCACACAAAAGGTAAAGAAGAAATTCGATACATTCTTCAGTACTACTACGACCAAAGTGAAGACGTGGTGCTGGTAGCTAAAAAAGTGTACTGATTGATGAGTCCACTATGGTACCGAAAGCAACACTAAAACGATTCCGTTCTGGTGATATGGAAGTTGAAGTGGTAGCGGCAGGTTAATGATATACCCTGCCAAAAAACAAATAGAATAACGAAACCGACACACGGCTGAGTCCTGTCCTAAGGCCCTATGCTCTCGAGTGGAATGAACAAGAAAAAATATATATATACATATATGGAAGTCGAAGATGAGTCTGGTAGTCGGTCTGGTAGGTCCAACATCGAAAATGTCGAAAAAATTGTGGAAATCGTGGAGTCGCACCAGCATGTGAGTCCAGGAACAAAAACTTCGCCCACACGAATTGATGCCAAATAACTTGACGCCAATGATTATCTGATGTAAGGTAACGATGTGGCCATATTTTTTGAAGCCGGTGCTAAATGGATCACATACAAGAACAAAAAACGAAAAATATTATAATAAAACCAATGTGAACCGGCCACAACGATTTTGTTGCTGTTTTATAAATCATTTTCAGAAATTTTTGAAAAATAAAATGAGAAGTGGCGGCCTTTGTCCGGATCTAAGTCCCGGTCGTTCTGATAACATAAAGCCGACTGTTGAGGGAACGGCTACCCAAGATGGTCTCCGAATTTCGTTTAAAGGTGTTTAGTGTGATTAAAATTGGACGATAAACTGCTTCATCAGCGCAAATATTTAACTCGGATCTTCAGCCTCAATAACTGGCTACATTGAAGTATGCCATATATCAGCACCGGCCAGAATTGGGAAAAAGAAGATTGTTGTGCACGTCAAGATGATGGTAGACTGCGCACCAGAGGCTCAAAGAAGTTAGAGGAAGATTCTATGGCAACCGTCATTTAGTCCGCACCTGACACAAATCAATAAACACCTTTGCAGGTATTTGAATGCATTGAAGCATAGAAAAAATTATTTTTCTTTTATGAAATGTTATAGTACAAAAAATAATAAAAAAACACACAAGCATTTAGAAATCGAGCTTTCTTGATACACAGACAGTTTGAAGATGTTAATGCGGAAATTAAAGTCAGGCTGCTTGCTAAACTAATTGGGCTTTGCAAAAAAACTACAGCCTATGTCAGAAGAAAAGAACCGGTTTTTTTTCTTGTAACTTCGAGATATATTTCGTTCTGCTTTTTGCGGCGTAATAGTCCCACCCAAGGGCTACGACGCCAGTGCCAACTCAGGTTAGTGTCATTCGAAACTTTCTCGTAAACACAACGAAACAAAAATGGGTGAGAAGTAGGCGAAGCGTTTCGAAGCGGTATTTTTATTCACGCAATCGAAAGGGCTGAAATTATCTTACGCCGCGTTTGCAAAAATGATTAAAAAATCAAAAAAGTTTGTTGTGATGTGGAATCAGCGGTATAAGGTTTACAAAAATGTTGATGACTTTTTCGAGCGCGGCTTGAAGCGTGTGCCGACAAAACAGCAGGACAAAGTCATCGCCCAACTTTTTAAGCGGGACCCTTCTTTGTAACTACGCCAAGCACGCACAAAGGGAATAGATGTGAGTATCAACACCGTTGAACGACGACTGAAGAAGGCGAACATATCCTACCGTCCCACATCATCAAAACCACTGCCCTCAGAAAAACACATTGAGAAACAATAAAACAAGAAAATGGCGTCACAGTAATGGACTGGCCTTCCCAGTCTCCAGATGCCAACCCCATTGAAAATGTGTGGAGTTGATGAAAATGCATCTTTCCGGAAAGCCAGGCCATGATTTAAAGTAACTCGTGCGTAAAGTTCGCAAAATCTAGTCCTCTTTATCGACGAGCTACGCAGAGAAGCTGGTTCAAAGCATGAAGAAGATGCCTGGCTATACTCGACAACGATGGAGACTACACGGCTTATTGAGTAATTGCGACTCGTAGTTTGGTACATACAGGGTTGCCAATATTCGACGGACCCATCTGACAACCCTGTATCTTTTGACAGAGACGTCAGATCGCTTAATGACATACCGCGTTGGAAGCGTCAGTCTAAGCAGATTTTTACCATACCATGGAACAGTACACGCCACGCGAGCGCTCCCAAATTGCTCAAATTTACATTCAACAAAAGAAGTCAATTGTGAAAACTCAACGCGCGTATAAAAAAAATAAATAATGTGAAAAGTGCGCCTTCTAAGAACACCATTAAACGTTTGTACGAAAGGTTTTGGACTGGTGTTGCTCTTTCTAATCCAAAGAGGCCAAATCAAAACCGACCAAGGCATCGCCAAGGACCTCCCAAAATCGCCGTTCTCAGCAGTTGGGCATTGCTCGGACTACTTTACAACGAATTATTCGCATTGATTTGCATTTATTCCCGTATAAGATTCAATTGACGCAAAGATTGTTGCCTGCGGACAAGCCTCGAGGATTGGAATGGGCCCAAAGAGTCATCGAAATCCGTCGGGTCCGTCGAATATGGGCAACCCTGTACTTTCGTGTAAAAAAAATTTTAAATATATATCTTTTATACTTCTTGAATAATCGCGGTTCCTTTTTTCTGACACAGACTGTATGTCTTAACACTAGTAAGTGCGACGTTTTCCAAGTACATGAATCACCTTTCCTCAACTTATTATCTTTCAAATGTAACTCTATTATTCCGACCAACTTCGCCAACTTCCTTTTTTGCGACGCTATGCTAGTGATTTTAGAGATCCATACACCCGAGAAATCTAATGAAATGCGATGAAATTCCCTCGAAGTTGGAGTAAGCCTCCGCCAACTGGAATACGATGTATTTCTCACATTTTGTAGAATTGAAAGAGAGTGCAACGAGTGTACGTTTTGCTCTTCTACCTTTATACTTTGACAATCCTTTGCCATCCTACAGTGCTAAGTGCATGCTTATCAATTTTTTATCACTTGAGATCCGACGACTTGTTCAAAGCTTAATGTTTATTTGCGATATAATATCCGGCACCATTGACTGCTCAGATCTACTCGCCCAAAAAAGTTTCAATGTTTCTAATAAAGTAATTCGCTCTTATAATCCATTTTATTTTGAAGTTCTCAGATCTAATTACCTTAATTTCGCCCTTCTTACAAGAGGACTTGAAGAGTTTAATCGGCTTTCTAGAACTTTTGATTTTCAATTTGCGATGTAAAAGGCCTCTGTTGAAGTCACTTTTTGAGTCTTATTAGTTGTCAAAAAGAGAACGTAGGTTCGAATCTCGGTGAAACACCAAAATTAAGAAAAACATTTTTCTAATAGCGGTCGCCCCTCGGCAGGCAATGGCAAACCTCCGAGTGTATTTCTGCCATGAAAAAGCTCCTCATAAAAATATCTGCCGTTCGGAGTCGGCTTGAAACTGTAGGTCCCTCCATTTGTGGAACAACATCAAGGCGCACACCACAAATACGAGGAGGAGCTCGGCCAAACACCCAAAAAAGGGGTACGCGCCGCGCCAACTATATATATATACATATATATATAAACTCAAATAAACTATCTGAACTGATATTAGTTTTTGTTGTGGAACTGTTTAAATGTCTTCAATAAGGTTGTTAGCATCAACTTAAATTAAGAAATAAAGGAGGTCGCATTTCATGTATGGTGCGTTTAATGTTAGTTTCCAAGGCTGGGAGCGCTAGCTGTTGCTTATTTCGGTTTGGTACAAAAGGAACTGCAAACGAGGGTACTCTCCACTGTTGGTAATGGTAATGGTAATGATAATGGTAATTGGTCTACGGGTTAGGTTAAGGCCTTTATGTACTGCGACCAGATTGATCTATTGTGCGCCCCTAATTACTTAATTCTAATTATTTAGTATACCGAGAAATCGAACCAGCTCCTTAGGAGGGAGCAATTATATGATAAGTCTTCCTCCTCTAGTAGGTACGAGCCCAGGATTCTGTGTCTCCTCCTCACAGTTAGTGATTAAGTGTTCCATAGACTCCTCTTCACCACAACAGAACCTGCATGGTCTTGTACTACAATAGATAACCCTATTGTGTTTATTACAGGCAAAGTGACCTCTGAGTGCTATACAGAGTAATCTGAGGCACTTTTTATCTAGGGTTAGAGCAGATTTTGCTCTGTTGGCATTGAAGTTCAAAAAATGTTTGGAGTGATTAAGGCCGCTTGTGACGTTCCAGTGTTCTCTGATTTAGTTTGGATCAATTTTTTTGGTTTCCTGTTTTATATTATTTTTGTTAAAACCGAAAAATGGGGTTTGTCCAATAAATAGCCCTTTTGTACCTTTTTTGGAATAAAAGTCTGCCTTCTCGTGTGCCTCATGTCCTAGTACCCAAATCAGTGAGACCTGATTATGAGTGCATTGTTACACTTTTTTTTTTGTTAGGACTTTTGACTTGAATGTGAAGTTATTCAAGGTTTTGAAAGTATTTTAATGTTTACTTTCTCGAACCCTCTTTTGGATATGATTTCCAATGTTTCCATTATGACGAAGATCTCCGCTTGGAAAATTGTGGTACTCTCTATTGTTATGCAGTCATTATGCTAGTGAAATTCTAAAGATATTCTCTTACTTGGCTCTTACACCTTTGATTGGGTGTTTGGCCGAGCTCCTTCTCCTATGTGTGGTGTGCGTATTGATGTTCTCCAACAAAATGGAGGGGCCTATAGTTGTAAGCCAACTCTAAACAGCAAATGGTTTCTATAAGCAGTTTTTCATTTTAGAAATCCCTTCTGAAGTTTGCCATTGCCTACCGAGAGGCGACCGCTATTAGGGAAATCGTTTTCTATCACCTTTCCATTCGCTTTGTTACCTGAATAGTTCCTTCTCTAAATCGATGCTTTCGCTGGCAATATGACATGGGACATCCACCTTCTTCAACCAAAGGCCTTCCGAATCATGTACGCCTACATAGACACGCCATTCTATTCGACTTTCAAGAGTTTTCTTCAACAGTTTTTCTTATTTCCAAAGGAACAGTGCCAGTGGCAAGTCTCAAGAAGGGAACATCGCTTGATTGCCAAGCCTCTTTATGGCCATTTTTCACCGCCCACTTATTTTATGTTATTTATAAATTTCCACAATTTGCTTTACATTTTTATTTAAATACATCCTTTCATACTCGTACACATTTTGTTTGTATTTTTAAGGTATTTCTGTTTGTTTTGCCCAGCGGCATGAGTTGCTTAACGCGAATCTTAATGGCGTGCCATTATTTAGTGACTACCGACAATTGCTCAGGCGTCGAGCTTGCATGTAAACATCATTTCAAACACCTTCCAGCGAAAGCAGAATTTATTTAATTTATTCATTTGTGCATGCCAGATAAGAAAAATGATTATGCTGGGGCATCAATACACAGAAAGAGCAACAAGAGCACTCGCCCAAATTTTAGAATAAGCCGCATCTTTTTCGTTTGCGTACACTTCAAGTGCGAAACAATGTGGGCCTCATCCTACGCAGATGATGTGGAGTTCAACGTATTTGTATTTGAATGCAGAGGCACTGATGGTGCACTGGTGGCCAGTTTAGCGTACTCGTGGCCAAGTTCGAGCAACTCGATTGTTGGTAACTAAATTTAGGGCAGATGGTATCACCAGGTAGCCATCCTCAGTTGGTAGGCCTGGCGGTTGTCAGGCGGTAGTTGTGCACCGACTGTTATCGTGTTAGTGGCAGGCTAGCACAGCAGCTACTCCGCAGATGGCAGGAAGTTCATCGCCGTGTTTGGCGTAGCATCACCATTCGAATTCGCCACCTACCACAACTGGTTGGTGCTACAAGTTGCTGGTGCCTGCATAATAACCAACAGAAAGAACGTATTTTGCTTTACATTTGTTTAGCCCTTCGGCAGCCGACTCAGCTATTGTGCTGATAATCGCTTCTCTTCGTCACCTTACAAGTTCTAACTCGTGTAGCGACAAAGTTATGCTGCAGCTCAAAATTGCTCACGGCGTCGGAAGGTAAAACGGAAAACACTCATCTGCGGCTTGTAATCGTGCAGGAAATTATGGCACTTTGTTTCCGTAGATGAGTGAGCGAATGGATGAAAAGACTTTAAAGAAAATTTAAATTGACTATGAGGTGAATATGAAAGGGCGCAAGATGAAAAAGGCATACGAGTAGCTTTAAGCTGCGACATTTTTCTATAACTACAGGTCACACAGCCTTTGAATTTGCTATGCATGATTAAATATGTAAAAATTTGAACGTTTAAGGTTCGTAGCAATACGCTTTGTGCGGAGCTCAACAATACACCTACGAGTAGCTCGCAGATGCCAGCACTGACGCCAGCACTGATGCCAATTGGTCCGTCGCACAGCTTTGTTTCCCCTTTTTATGCTCTAATTTACGGCCACCCTTAACCCAACCAACCCCAGATGTCAATTGCGTTTTTGCTTGTTAAATAATCTCTTTGTATATCTGCCGGCTTATCGAAGTTAATCGAGCTTCTGCACCTGTGACCGGTACAGCTCGGATGCGGCTTTGTTCTTTTGATGGCAGCAATCGCTGTGCATCTAATAAATTTTTATAGGAATGAGCAGATCTCTCCTCTTTGCCATTTCCGCTCACTACACATCGCCATGAACTTTGGCTGTTTGTCAGTTTTATTGTTGCCGGGTCTATTTTTATCAACTTTCATGCATTCTTTTTGTGTGTCACTCATGGGGCTTACAACCTCAACTTTTCAGGCTGCTCTGAACGTGGAGGGTTATTAAGTCGGCAGAAATTGTTTGTTTTCCTTTTGTCCTTAACTCTGTGTTGGTTGTATAGCGAAGCTTCTCCGCCAATTAGTGGTGTGCGTTTTAAAACAGAGGGACCTACAGCTTTTGTGCCGTCTCCGAATGGAAAATTGTTCCTTATAAGGCAGAAATACACATAGAAGTTTACCATTGCCTACCGAGAAAAAAAAAGTCCTAACATTTTGGTGTTTCGTGACCGCGGCAAGTTTCGAGCTGAGGTACTACCGAATGGTAGTCACGCACAAACCCATTCGGCCATGGTGGAAATAACAGAGCAGAATATTTGTTGTCTAAAACAAAAAACCAGCAAAACATAAAAATTCATTGTTTTCATTTCTTTTCGTTTAAGTACAACACATTTTTCTCTTTATTATTAAAGTCGATTATGTTTTTTTTTTCGTGAAAAAGAGTTTTATTGTACTCTTAATTTTAATGCTCTTTGTTGCTGCAATGGATATTTTTGCGATGTCAGTACCGTTTTCATACAAATTAACATCTTGATCCTTTGTCAAATCACTCGAGCGTGGCAGTAGTCGTACATGGCCGCGCATCCTTACGGCACATACATTAATACACATACACACCCACGGATGGCCAAGCACGAAATCATCCATTCCTGCACTCACTCATTGGCATGCTTAGGGAGCACAGGGCGATACGCATGCAATGAAACCTACGATTACAGATAGCAATGAATTCAGTGGATGTGGAGCACATAGAAGCACGTTCGGACTCGTGC